>JALJCO010008273.1:0-40379 GCA_023101725.1 Atherinomorus stipes | reverse complement strand
TATGGGGGTTACTGTAGCAATATTATTTACAAATGTGTGTGGAGAGTTGTCTGTCTCTCAATTTGTGCGTGCGCAGTAAGATTTGCAAATGTGTAAATGAATCTAAATGTGTGATGCGATTTGTGTGTGTGTACAAGAACCTGCAAATGTGTAGAACCACTTGTGTATAATCTCGTTTGCAAATGTGTAAAAAAAATCCACAAATCTGTATAAAAATCTGTAAATGTGTAAGATCTGCAAATGTGTAGACCAATCGGTAAGTACACACAGAGACATGAATGTCTTCAATATTTCTGCCAAGACCCAGAAATGCAGACAAATCATTGGTTACAAGTCAAGCGGCTTCTCTATTGGCTGTCTTTACACACGTGATTTTAGCTACACTTTACCGTGAGAGATCCACAAATGTGTAACAGGAGGATTCGTCTAGATCAGAGTAAGCCTGCGGGTTTGCATGCCCTGAGCTCAGGCTCACAGGCTGCCTATTCCGTCTGCGTGACTTCGGCTGGAGATTCACCGAGAAACCTCACTGTGAGGTTGCTACTGGTGCAGGCTCCACTGTCAGAACAGAACGGCCTTTACTGTCAAGGTGGTCAGGACGGGAAGGACGGGAAGTACGCCCCCCCCCCCAACGCCTAGATCCAAAAACTGCAAACGGCAATTGCCTTTTCTAGAAACGGCAAATGCCGATCCTGCAGCGGCACTTGCTAGAGATGGGACATTTGACACTGAGACTTCGAAGCCTCTGACACTTGAGTGAGACAGACAAGCTCGAAACTATGCTTCGAAGCCCCAATCGAATCTGCGTGATAACTGATGACATGTGAGGCTCATTGACACGGACATCAAACCATATTACTAGTACACTTTCAAAAATGTTGCACACCTCCATGCTTACATGATGATCATGAGATGGACAAAACAAGCCTAAGACAGTATTTCTGTTATGTTGGAAGATAAAGTTGAATGATTTATGTGAAGATTGGAGCTGCTATGACTCCAACTGACCACCAGGTGTCACTGGCATGGCCGACTATATGAGGCTTTGAGGTTTCGAATCTTTTTTTCCAATACAGTTAAGCAAAAGCCTCAAAAGATTCACAAGGCTTCGTTGGCCCATCTCTAGCACTTGCCGTTTTCTCAGCGGTCTGCCTTTTCCCAACAACACGTCTCGCCCCTCAGTGTTTTGCTACTGTGGAAAGGTGGAAATGGAAACTTTATTTTATGTAACTTAACATATAATCTACCATTTTTCGCATATTATTTCATAATGGGTTTTTTTCCCCCCATTTTTTATCCATGCTGTTGTTAAAGGTGCCATGACATCAAATTTCACTTTTCTGGGGTTTTGGGTGTATATGCTCTGTTGTGCACTGATGAGGCCATGTGAATGTCCAGAGTGAGAATCAAAGTTCCTGTTTATGGTCTGTCAGCTTTGTCTCTCTGCTCAGAAACAGTTGAATCAGACAGCAGGCTATCATTCTACGTAGTTCTATCATTCTACGTAATTTAATTGCTCCAATAAGAGCACACTATCAAGTAAACAGCGCCCCCCCCTCTCTCTCTCCTAAAGGCCTCTACACACCTACTCCGAATATTTCGTCCGAAAGATTCGCATGGCAAAAGCTTTAATCAAATTAATATCAAGTCAACGGGAGCGTTCACATCAGTAACAAAATTTCGTCTTGCGATTTTGCGACGTTAATTTTTTCGAACTGAGGTCGATTTTCTTAATATTTGCATCCGACAGATACACAATCCACCAATCAGAGAAGGCGCCCTGACGTCACAGAGCTGGTCGCAAGCAAAAAGAGAAAGGAAAAAGAGAGAGGTGTCGCTTGGTCACTGTTACTGCATCATTATGGCTCAGGTGTTATCACCTTCGTGTTGGAGGCAGCACTCTTGTTTGGCAAACGGGGCTGTGGGGGGGTGTCACAGCTGAAGTAGCAGTGTTTTCCCTACACGTTGTAGCCATTCGAGGTTATTAGCTACAGGTGTCGTATTTAAAATCCCCATTTGGCATCTCCACGGTGAGATCAGCTGTTTTCAGCATCCAGAAGTTTCCCTGCAGCCGCCTCTCCCTCCGTCACTGCTGCATGTGCTCACGTTCCTCTGGAATAACGGATGCGAGTTTGTTCTATAGCATCATCGTAATTTCGCGTCGGACTAGGTGTGTATAGACAAAGACTCGATATTTCACCTCCGAATTATTCGCAATTTCGTGCCGTTTATTCGCATCGGCCCCGGTGTGTAAAGGCCTTAACGGTCTATGCATCGTCCGCCCCCCCCCTCCCTGTCTGATTCAGCTGCGTGTATGGAGTTAGTAGTAACTTCTGTGCAGTCAGGTCTGGGTTTTCAAACAAATGGATTTAAAAGAAAACTTCTGCAGCAACACTGAGGGAGGCGACCACAACCTTGTCATTACCTGTAAGTATTTATTTTCTAAATGCTGTCTCGTCTGATAAACGTAGCTCACTGTCTGAAGTGCCCATGTTGCTAGCAGTTAGCCTTTAGCAAAGTCCGACCGAAGCTTGACCTAGATTCTCCAAATAAGGTCATAGCCAAATAAGGTGTAGCCAATCAAAATGAAGTCAACGTGGTCTCCGGGTAAAGCTCCATATCATCACTGGACCCAACTGTATTACTGAGGAAGTGAGGTCTGGCGTTTCAAAACAATACTCCGCTGTAAAAAATGCCGTTTTTTTCTTTGGAGTATTTACATATGCAGTAATGCCAACAAAATAAACTAGTTTTTAACTGCTATGTCATCACTCCTTTAATAGTTCCAATGAGTTTAAGTAGCCTAATTAAAATTCTGGTAAACTCCTTTCATCTCCAGCGTTTCCCTCGTGAATCTTTCTCGCTGTGGAATTCTGCCCGCAGTCTGGGGGTTCCCGGGGATTATCAGACTTTTGTCTGGGCGATTGGGGGGTCTCGCGGTGATGGTGTGGGCCCGAGCCTGTCCCGATCTTGGTGTTTCTGGTATAGTGGCTGCTTCTGTGGACACGGGTGGACGGACTGATCTTTCGCCGTTCTCACACTGCGAAGAAAAGCCGAGTTAATTCAGCGAGGGATTACAACAAAACACCAATAGCAGAAAATGGTAGGCCTAGGGTAATATTTTTTATTTATTTTGTTTTATTAGCTTATAAAGATTTTGACATTCAATTATAAGCTACGCATGCTGCTATGTTTTGATAGAAAGTTGATATACATTTTAAAAAATATAAATTTTTGCTGGGGTGGCCAGCTTCTTGTTCAGGGTGGCTGGCCACCCTTTGGGGGCGCCATTGATGCCTCGGATAGATCATGCACCCTGGCTACTTGGCCATAGGGATGTCCCTTTGGCTTGCAGCGGAGAAGCATGTGGCTGCAGACCCGGAGACCACAGTTTCAGACCCGCAGATCTAGACCCCCTCTCTTTCTACGACAGCGAGAGGGACTCAATAGGCTTTATGCACAGCTCCAGTACTTCCTGAACTTAGTACTGCACCTTTGTTTCCTGTCTTACATGATTGGATGAACTGATGAATCCAGGTGTGTCTGACCTTTAGCAAATGATCAGACACACCTGGATAAATCAGTTCATCCAATCATGTACGACAGGAAACAAAGGTGCAGTATTAAGTTCAGGAAGTACTGGAGCTGTGCATAAAGCCCACTGCAGTCACAGTATGTTGCCAATCCCCCCTGGAAGTCCCAATCGGAAGTTTCTTTTTCATGTAACTTACTAATATCTAACCCTACCCCTGACCCTTCTCAAAACCCTAACCACCTGACTACACAATACACATCTGTTTGCAAGCTACAGATAGTTACTCTTGGCGGTATTTAACCAACTTCCGCATGAGACTTCCTGTATGGATTGGATGTATGGCGGCGTCCTTGTCGGTCATTGTAACTGCAGTTAGGTACTCTTGACGAAAGCGCCCTCTATTTCCTTACAAACCAACAAGGAGGGCGATTGGAAAGTGAGTAGCCTGTTGAATATGATCTATTTATTTAATACTCTATTAAGTAAGTATTTATGTAAAAAGTATTTTGTCATCTTTAAAAATTAAATACACGTTTTACAGTGATGAGTTCAAAATGATGTGAGACTCCTTACTGTGATAGTCAGAAAGCTACGTCTAACTTCATTGTAAGATTGTGGGTAAGCCATTAGGCTAGTTTAGCTTAGCTCGTTGGAAATGAGCTGCTGGTTTGACTCGGAGATTTTGTTGAACGAAACCGAAGCAACCCAACGAATTAAATGTAAGGTAACCGTGACAGTTATACAGTGGATTATAATTAGAAAACAAACCAAAAACACGAACCTACGTAGGCCTTAGGTTAGTTTTTATAAAAGTATTAAACTGTTTACATTCTCTGAAAGGCAGATATTAGCAGCTACAATGTACTTTGTGATCATCGTGAATTTTACATTTATATTGTATGTTCAACAGACATATATTACAGTAATAAATAAAGGATGCTTGTTTTTAATCATTTAAATTTGTAAAATATATTATGTACAATTAGAGATTTTAGATGAAAAAAATTCAACTTTGACTAAACTCTCTTTTTAAGGTCCTTAGAAGAAGAACCTGGCTAGTTTTGGATAGATGACAGACTGTTGCATACTTTTCTTGTCCCTTCAGCAGCTTCATGTCATCCCACAAAGTTGTGTAAGTGTAGGAAACATGAAATTGTGTTTTAACCAGGCTATTTGTCATAAAGGTTTAATTTTATAGAAGGTATAGTTTGTAAACATTCACCTCACATGTTTAGTGATGCTTGCTGGAACTTTATACTTTATCCAACTTGTGTGTTTATAAGTTATCATTTGTAATTAACTACTTTGGGGGAAAAAAACAACTTAATTCTTTATTCTGTGATCTCATGTTCATCTATAAACTATTCACAGGTGTGGGTTGTGTTGCAACACTTAATTGTTCCTGCAGCAATGCAACAGTACAGCACTGTATTTTGTGTAGTATTAGGTGCTAATAAAAAAAAAAGTTGGAGTTGGATCCAGCACATTTAATCTCTTTTTAGCTTTAACATGTCTGTATGTCTGTGTTCGCAGCTGATATTTATAGCTATGTATATGCTATTAATGTCAGTCTAATACTGACTTTGCTGTTGTCCAGAATACTTCAAATTGCGATGGATATGTACATGATAGTATTTCTTTTTCAGCCTGATATTGTCTGTCTTTTCTCTGTAGATCAATCCCTGAAATAAAACAATGAAAACCATTTCTGTTTTACCAATCTTTGTCTCAATCTCACAGAAAAAAAGGAAACATGAATGTTGTCATGTTTAATTAAAAGTCTCTGCTATTAAAAAAATTATATATCCTCATATAGAACTTCATGGAACTTTAGTAGTAGCTGTGGAAGTGATGTAGAAATGTATTTATGATTTTAGTTAAATTATCAATTATTATTAATTATCTGGATTTCAATTATGACATGAAAAGATTAATTCTGTCTTCACTTGTATCTCCTCATCGCTCTTGTTCAACATAGTTGACATTTCTCATGATAGCTGAATACTGAAGAGGCCTGCAGTACATCTCCATTTTCAGTCCACGAAAACACCTCATTTGGAACAATGGCATCTTCCAGAGCTGCTTAGTTTTATTTATATACACTACACAAAAAAAGTTAGGGATATTCAACTTTAGGTTTTTGGAGAACAGAATGATGTAGAATAAATATTTAACCCTTGAACAATGTACATTTGCAATGAAAAGTTTAGAGAAAGTCTAATGAGGCTAAATTGTAGTCTGAAGTATGGATACCCAAAGTGAAAATCTTAATCTTTATTTATGTAAAATGAAATTTGAACTTTTATTTAAATTTCTATTACAGCTGAAGGTGTAAATTCTGAATAAAAGATGTTTGGGTTGTTCAATTTACATGTCATGAATAACGAGGCGTCCAGAAGCAACCGGCTGGTCCAGAAATGTAGTTTTTTTAAAACGTCCAGTAGAGGGCGCTGTCGCGAGAAAGAAGGCGTCTGAACCTGCCGGTTTGAAACTGCCGTCTTCGAGACTGTAGACACACACTATAGGGGGGTCAGCGCGCATGACTCTCACCCAGGAGTCTGTAGATCAAATCCCGCCTGGGCCCTCCGTTGCGTACCTTGCCACATTCTGGCATTGTCAGCAGGATCCATGTGCAACGCTGGTAAACAGTCCATGGATTTGAATTTGGTGGCATCCTGCGTGAAGCATGAGGATGTGCTTGTGGAAAGAGGGGGAGAGGATGTGACAGTTTAGGGTTCTGTCACTATGCCTGCGATAGATCATGTGCCATCGCTACTTGGCCACAGGGATGTCCCTTCGACTGAATGGTAACTCTCACCTGGGAGTCTGGGGATTGAATCCTGCCTGGGCCCTCTTGTTGTGCACCCTGCCACATAGAGACAAAAATTGCCTTTTTAATGCCAATGTTTCCAGGACAAATACTTTCATATACAGTAAATATAAACACTGCTGACATTTACCTTACCTTGTGTAAAACCCTCATCTGAGGCAGCAAACTAATTCAGCCCGAACTTGTTGGTGAGAGCCTTTTCTTCTGTTGTTTACATATAAGCTCTTGATTTCTGCACAGAGATCTTCAGTATGGTCCAGGATGAGATCAAGTGCAGCAGGTTCAGTAGTGGAGCAGTAGTTGTGGTCTGGATGATGCACGTCCATGGGCCCTCAACTAGGATTATGTCTATATACTGTAAAGTCTAACTGGTTGGCTTTACTTAAAAAACAAAAAGGAAACCCATTACCTCAAAAAAAATAGGCAAGGCAAGTTTATTTGTATAGCACAATTCATGTACAGGACAATTCAAAGTGCTTTAAATGAACATCAAAAGCACTACAGTGGGATGCAAAAGAAAAAAAAGTAAAAGAACAGAAACACGATTTAAAATTATAAACAAAAGAGAGAACATAAGAGACCAAAGCAGATACACGCTGCAAATGCAGGGGGATTTAACAAAGCTTGTTTAAGGACTGTGCTGCCCAAGTTTCTTCAACATGTGAAATGCCCTACAATAGTAATGCCTTGAATCATCACCTTTCCTCCCACAGTCAATCAATAAGTCTAGCATAGGTAAACTCATCACTATTTCAACAACTCAGATGGCCTGGTGGAAAACCAACCAAATCACCAGGTCATCACCCACACCGTATAAATTCACCCTGTTATGGCACAACCCAGCTTTTAAACTACAAAACAAACCCATCCACTTTTCCACATGAGAGCAGAAGGGAATCAAACACCTCCACCACCTGTTCACAGACAATCAATTCATACAGATGCGGGCATGAAAAAGTTTCCCTTTCTGCCAGCCACATACCAGTGACTTGTCAGCTAATTCAATCGCACAGAGAAACGCCTGTGTGCCCAGGGGAAACGATTTCAGAGCATAAATGAACGCCCGGAACAAGGACGTTTCCACACGGCAAGTTTGGACACCGTGCGTGATGACGTTTTCGTGGGACAAATCGTTCAGCCTCTGATAGTGCACTATTACTGCACCACCTCTGGCAGAAAAAGGAGGAAATTTTTCATGCCCACATCCATTCCACTCACTGACAAACATATGAAATAAACAGACAGCAATATCTTCAATATCAACAATTAAATTTAAGAAATAAAAGAAGATCAGCTTAAACAATAATATATGACTACCATCTCAACTAATTGAACAACACACCAAAATCATCAATTACAAAAAATGAATCTCTCTATTTTACATACTCATCTCCAACCTCACAAGTGCAATAACACTCCCAACATCCAAGTGGGAAGATGATCTGGCTCTCTCCCACAACCCTGATTTCTGGATTTAAAAAAAAAAAACACCAACCTGCAGCCTATACAAAATAAAATCATTCAGAGAACTCATTTAACTCAAAGAAAAATGTTTAAAATGGGACTGGCTACCTCAGATATCTGTTCACAATGCACTTCAGGACACTCAAACACTCACCCAGGGGTGATTCTGGGACCAGAGGTGTAGGGGTGCTGAGCACCCAGACAGCTGCCTGGTCAGGCAAGAAATGTTTTCTACAGTTTAACACATTTTCATTCCCACATTTGTGAAAGATAAGCAAAACACTATTTGGGAAAGTCTGTGACTAATTATCAAGAGAGAAGCTGTGATAGAAGCTGATTTCCAGCATATTGGTGCCTTGTTCCAATGGTGAACCAGATCCACCATAGGGCTGGGCAATGTACCAAATATACTCAAGATATTGCGCCTAATCTCCTGTGGGATATAGAAAATGGCTATACTTGTCATATTTGAGTATTCGATTGTCACACAGTTGCTTTTATTTGTTTTCTCTATCCTCCTTGTCACTCTGCACATTTCTAAACAGAAAGATAAGACAAGCACACCTAGTGCTACTTGCATATGCCTGGCAGCATGTAGCAGCTTCTGGCAGAGACCTCAGGTAGCGGCAGCAGTGCGCATTATAAAAAATGGAGGAGGAAGAATTCATCCTGGAGAAACTAGAACAGGATCCATCATCTAGTGGTGGTTTGGATACTGGAGAGAGGATGTTGCAAAGTACGTCGCAAAAGTGTCTCCACAAAAGGTTGTAGTAGGCACCTTTTTGTTCTGAAATTGATAAAATAAAACAAAAATAAAATAAAAATATTTAAGAATAAAAGGATTTATCTCAGTTTATCTGGAGAGGGAAACGTCCGTGTAGTATAGTTATGTATTGAACTATCGCGAGAGCTGGATGAAAAGAGAGGAACGAAAGTGATGAAAAGGGAAGTAGAAGGAATGCGAAGAATGCAAGGAATGTAAGGATGGTGAAATGGTGAATAGAGTTAACAAAGAAACCCGAGCTGAAATGATGTTTAAAAGACGAGAACACAACAGTCCGTGTGTCAAACTAGCCACTCTTCAGTGTAATAAAAGGAATGGAGGTCTTGGTTTTCCTAACTTTAAATTTTATTCTTTGTCCAATGTATTACGGCTACAATTCAGCTGGCTGGACCCCCACATACAAACATCATGGAAGCCTACAGAAGAACATTTGGCCTCCCCCACCGACTTCAAGATGTATTCAGGCCTTTATGTTCAACGCTCCAAACTAAAGCTGGGACCCATCATGTAATTTCTTCTAATTGTATGGCATTTGGTGGGGGAGGCAACTGGCTGCACGTTAAAGTGGCACAAACAAAGTCCTATTTTCCACAATTACTTCTTGCTCACCGGTGGGAAGCCTTTTTCTTTTAGGGAATGGAGTGGGATAAACGTTCTGTCTGACATTTGGAATAATAAAGGTCTGAGACTGTTTAATGATCTACGTGCAGCTTACAATATCCCAGGTACATCTTTTTTCCTCTATTTGCGCCTTATATCTGTGATGCAAGCATAGTGTTCCTTGTGATACACCCCTTCCCACTCACAAGCTACCCAAGTTACTAGATGTAGGGATAAAGTCAAGAGGCCTGGTTTCCGCTTTGTACTCTTTTTGCAAGACTCCGCTTGTGGACCTCTGGCTGTTCATCAGAAGTGGGCCAGAGACCTAGGTCTACCAGGTGATGGAATATGTTGGCGGACTGTCAGGGACAATTTAGATAAAATATCAAAGAACCTTGACCATGAACTCATACACTTCAAACTCATACATAGAATGTATCTTAGTCCAGGTAAAAGATACCTCATGAAACTCATACAATCTCCTGTTTGTGACCTATGTTCTCTGGGTCATATGTGGTCTTTCCTACATATGTAGTGGGAATGTCCTGAAGTAGCACTTTTTTGAAAATTAGTATCTTATACCCTATCAAACCTACATACCATATTCTCCTAAAATGCTTCTTCTAAACGATACCTCATCACTGAATCTATCCTCTACCTCCTCTGCTCATCCTGGCTTGATCTTTGAACAACCAATTGGATGGATGCCACTGGATGCCCTTGTCTTAAGATAAGATAAGAAAAACCTTTATATGTCCCACAATGGGGAAATGTGCAATTCTGCAACAGCACACATACAGCGGACCAGTCTGGCCAAAGGTATAGACAGAAAAATTTACAAACATAGACAAGGATAGATTAGGAGTCTTTCTCTGAATGTCTGAATCCAACTTTTGCACAATATGCCCCTGCTATTCACTGTGTGATTGTTTTTTATTGTGTCTTTACTCTAAAAAAGGATAGAATTGAAAAACTACACAATTTCCTTTTCACAACTGCAATTTCATTTCCACAATTTTTTTTTTGGTGTCTATGTTTTGTACACTGGTGTCTGGTGTCTTGTAGAAATTTTCAGGATCTGCAATCATCAATTCTTTTTTGTTTTTTCAGCAGAGAAAAAATTATCCAAATGTTTCTTCCTGAAGTTTCAAAATCAGATAAAAAGTAAAATGACAGCACATGTTGAAGCTATTGTCTTAAATATGGCAGAATTGATGTGGCCAACAAAGAAAGATTGGCTGCCACTAATATCTGGAGCGACTCCAGTGGGTGTCTCCGTCACTGTGGGACCGTTGGACTGATCAGATGATTGAGCAGACGCTTCTTGACGAGTCATTCCAGTGCCATTCTAACAGAAAAGACATGAAAAAAGAAAAAAGGAAAGGCAATTAAAGGAAAAAGAAGGGGGGGTGGGGGTTCCAGAATGAATTATTGCAATCAATACTAATGGACTTCAGCAGTTTCTGTGTAATGTTCTGTATGGGTGTGTCAGAAAATGTTTGTTTTTACAAAGTTAATGATGTTACTTCAGCTGTTTTAGTAAGCTCTGTAAAATATATTTAACCCAAACAATTGAAGCGAGTGACTGTGACTTCTTAATCAAGAGAGAATGTATACTTTCATTCAAACGACAGTTTTTTTTTGTTTGTTCTTTCATGGAATTATTTTTGTGTGTTTTTTTTTTATTAAATTCAAGAAAATAAGCAATCTGAAAGGAAAAAGAACTTTGAAAGAAAAAAAAATGTAGTAGAAAGTACAAATTTCCACACTGATAGCAAAAACTGATGTTATTTGAGACTGAAGAAAAAGTTTTGAGAGAAATTATTCTGTCATAGATTATATAAAAGATTATTTGACATTTGTAATTGATTTCCAAGGGAAAATATAGCTCTCTCAATGATATTTTTTTACTCTCAAATGTTGGTTTTTTTTTTGCAATCAGAGTGAAAACGTTTTATCTCAAAGAGGATTTCTCTGTCAAATCCTTCTCTCTCTTAAAACCTAACCCTGGCTTAAGGCGGATTTCCACCGGTCCGTGTGCGGTGCCGTGTGGGTCCGACCAGAGCAGCAGCTCCCACCGCGACAGATGGCGTGCCTGCGACTGCAGTCCGTGGTACCACCAGATAAATCTGTTAAATCACATTTGCAGGATCACATGATAATGATCAAGAGGGCTGGATAAATGTCCAGTGGTGTGTGCGACGCAACTGAGGGCCCAGGTGGGCTTTGAACCCCAGACTCACAGGTGAAAGTCATGCACGCTGACCAATCAGCCAAAGGGACATCCCTGTGGCCAAGTAGCCAGGGCACATGATCTGTCGGAGGCATAGTGACAGGACCGTCAACTGCCACACGCGCAATAAATGTCCTACAAACAGTCACTTTTCCCTTCATTGTCCAACTTAAACCAGCAGATGCGTTTCATATATGCTCATTTATTGAAGGCTACAGCTATACACATCTTTACATTTTTAACAATTAACTTACCATGCATAGGTCAATCCCATTGGCGGAGCGGGGGGGCGGCTTAGGGGGCTTAAGCCTGGAATGATTCTTCAAAAGCCCCGGATCTTTTTTGAGGTTTCTTTTTTCTGTTTTTTTATTATTATTGTAGATTTGATAATTTCTCATCAACTACAATGTATGCGAAACGTAATAAAAAGGGGACGCTGCCTGTCGTTACTAACCCCCCCCTCTCTCTCTCTCTCTCTAAACTTGGTATGGTCCAAACCTGCGGCGTTTGTGTGCTGGGCGCGCCTTTCACATTTCACCTCACAAGAACACACCGGTGTTCGCAGCGCAGCCCGGCCTACAGCAGTTCCCACAAGCTCATTGATTCACAGCATCAGACGACGTTAATCTAAAGTTCACCTGGTAGGTAGTGGTCATGCGTTATATGTGAACAAACCTGTCATGAATGACGATGGTGTATCCATTACTTTTCCCTTAGAACTTTTATAACAGTCAGATGTCATTATGTTGTTAGGCAGTGAGCACAGATGCGATTGTTTCAACAAGTGAAAGTAATTATTGAAACAGTAATATGGTGCATTTAGCATTGGTATATGAAACAAGTACAGTAATGGGCTAAGCCCATAAATTTCCCTAAATTTGTAATTAATTTGAGCTAACTTTTGAATATATATAAACATATACAGTATATACTTTTTTAAAAGTGATTTGCCAACCATGGACATCAGGTCTTTTTTCAAAAAAGAGAAAAGCTCAGTTGAGAGAAAACAACTGAAGACAGTTTTACAATGATATCTTTTGTCATATGACTTTGGATAATTCAAACTTTTTGCTCTGGTAGATGTATAAATGAAGGACAAAAAAGAGAGAGATGGTAGATGGAGAGAAAAATGCCAGCATGAGTATTTTAAAACACACTTACCCTAGTTTGTGTACTTTTTTAAAAAGATGAGGTTAAATGATGTTGTCATGTTTAAATGTTGTACAAATAGAAACAGCTAAAGCACCTTACCTGGTAATATTGTGGTTTTAGCCCACCACAATATGCAGATAAGGCCCTTTACTTGTTTTAACTCTGGAACAAAGGTACCTTATATACCTTAAATAACCTTATAATTGTGTGGAATATATTGGTGTGTCAATTTTTACAATAATATTTTTTGTGGCTCTGGTTGATCTTTGTGTGTTAGTACAAAGAGGAGAAGATAAAAGCAAGAATGAGAACAACACAGATGTGGAACAAGAACCAGGTTAAAAGAAAAAGAAGAAGATGGGATTATATTTTAAGACATATTTGGGTGAAGTAGCATTTTTAAAAACAGTTTTTCTTTATATTTTTGGTTAAATTTATGAATACATCCCTGACTGAGTCCTGGTTTAGAACTGGATTTGTAAGTCCTGTCCTAAATGAGTCCTGGTTAGAACTGGTTTTGTAAATGCTGTCCTGAATGAGTCCTGGTTTGTAACTGGTTCTGTGAATTCTGCTTAGTTAGTCCTTGTTTAGTCCTGAGCCATGTATTGGTATTGTTCTTTGAGTAAGATGTGTGACACCAAGACTGAGTTTTAACTTAAATGGTTATCCATTAATACATTACAATGAAAACATAATGTAGTGTTATGATTATTAAAGAACATGGGCAGGACACCCTAAACGTTTGGTAGATACTGAATTTTTGGTACCACACCAGTAGATTAAATTCTTATCACTTTTTTGGTGTACTGGATCACCCTTGTAACAATGAATCTTTTTGTGGGCTAAGCCCCTGATGATGACAATGTCTAGCTCCGCCCCTGGTCTATCCCAAGAATTGATCATACCATCACTTTCTTGCATTCTTCACTGCAAACTCAGCAATAAGTCTTTATAATCCAGTTTGAATGTAGGCTTATTACTACATTTCTAACGAATAATAGTGCAAACCTGCACAATCCGTTAGGTGCGCAAATAATTTTTTAATCGGTTAGTCTTAACTTTAAAAAGCTTCGCTTACCCGATGCCGCCATTACAGGAAGAGTTAAAACCCCGAGTGCAATCACACAGTTCCTTCAATCTGTTTGAGCTAACAAATTATTCTCAAATCACACATTAAAGTTGGAGATCTTGATCAGTCTTTTTCCTATATTTTTTTTTTTTATTTATTTCGGTTCTTTCGAACTAAAATTAAAACAACGCTCACATTTGGCGTAAGTAACAACATTACTAAAAAAAATTTAAAAATAACAGTTCGAAAAGGAGTTTTGGAAGAAGTTTAGAAAAACTTATCAAGTCCAAAACCCTTTTGTCAGACACAACTTAAATTTAACATTCACTGTCATTTAACAAGATCTCTTGACACAATACACCATACTTAATAAGAACAAAACTTTCAAAATTATACAGTCCACAATTTAAGTATGTTGATTATTTACAATATTCAATAATACTCAGTAAAAATCCACTGTAATGGTATTTTTTATTTAGTTGTTTTATGTGACCTAGACAGAGAGACGAAAATTAAACGGACCGCTCACGTGCCGCGGCGTGATCAATATGTTTCAAAACATTGATTACATGGGCCTGATCCGGTGCGCATGGTGCGCCGCTGCGCTGCGCTCACGTCACGGACCAGGTGTAAAGCTGAGATTTGTGTATGTCCTCAGTGTAAAATATACTGTAACCATGGTAACCGGAAGCCCTTGGCAGAAACCAGCAGACATGGCGGCTCCCATAGTTTCGGCCGTGAAACTTGTCTATAGGGGATTATCACGCTTACCGGAAGTTCCCGGCTTTTGGACACTTCCTCTTCCGGGCCATGTTAACGACAGCCGTTCCTGCTCTGTTATACTGTTTAAATCGGATAAACTACAAACATACTTAAGTTTTCATTCCAGACCGAAGTGATACTGGATCAAAAGCTGGATCAAAGCGATCGATTCGCCGCGGTGAAGGGCCGAACTTTATAATAAAACACACGTTTGTTTGTCGCCGATGGGGCACAACACCGGCACTTAACAGCATGCTAGCATTAGCCAGCTAGCGTTTACTGACGTGCTTAACATTGTGCGTCCTAAAACACACAAACATCTGAAAATCGGGTCTGTACCTCCCCGTTTCCAGTGGAACAACTGAGAACTGCCTAGAAAGGAGACACTTTCAGATGCTTGTGTGTTTTCAGCTGCACAACTTTAGCCACGTCATCAAGCTGGCTAATGCTTACAGGCAAACACGACTGTATAGTCTGCCGGCCACAAACAAACGTGTATCGTTTTATTATAAAGTTCGGTCCTCCACTGCGGCGAATCGGTCGTTTTGATCCACTTCTTCCTTAGCATCACTCAGTCTGGAATGAAAACTTGGCATTGGCGTTTATCCGATTTACAAAGTTTAACAGAGTAGTAGCTGGCGGACTACTGTTAGCAGGTTAGCATTAGCCAGCTTGATGACGTGCCTAACTTTGTGCGGCTGAAAACACACAAGCATCTGAAAGCGTCTCCTTTCTTGGCAGTCCCCAGTTGTTCCACTGGAAACGGGGGGTACAGACCCGATTTTCAGATGTATGTGTGTTTTAAGACGCAAAAAGTTAAGCACGTCAGTAAACGCTAGCTTGCTAATGCTAGCATGCCGGTGTTGTGCCCCACCGGCTGCAAACAAACATGCTACGTTGTTTTATTATAAAGTGCGGCCCTTCACTCTGGAGAATCGCTTTGATCCACTTCCTCCCTTAGTATCACTTCAGTCTGGAATCCGTGAAAATTTCAGTAGGGTTGGCGTTTATTCACGTTATCTACGAAGTAAAGCAGGGAAATTGAACTGAACCGGAAGTGGGCTGTCTAACTGTTTAAAACCAGAAGTTCGGAACACGGAAGCGTGATAATCCCCTATTGTCCATTCTTAACAGATTCGTCAGTTGGGTGATGATATGTTTTTTGCAAAGGTAGTGTCTTCATCGTTAATATGCACAAGGAAACTCCCGCAGGCACAGACTTCCTTGATCCACCACTGAATCAGACCATTTGGCCGGTCTTTGTTCAGCAGAGTAAAATAAATCAAATGTTTTTTCTAGAACCATAAAAATCAGATAAAAAGCAAAATGATAGTACATGCTGTTATGTCTGCTGTGGTTTCTGCTCCTAATTATGTAATTATGTTATGAGTGTGCAGGTGCCAGTCTGGGATTGATGGATGCTCTTGTGGCCCTGTTGTGATTGGTTGTCATCAGAGTGGATTCCCTATAAAGCTTTATCTGTGGCTAGAGGAGCAACTCATCTCCCGCTCTGTCCAACCTGCTCTGTCAACAGTGTGTTCAGGAGCAGGTAGGGTTGGGCTGCCCTTTCTTTTGATTTGTTTTCTCCTGTGGTGTTAGTCCAGGGAGGTAAGTAACTTGTATTTCTTTTCTTTGGTTTTGGTAGGTTATCTCTGTTATTGCAGATAGTTCTGTTTTGTTTGTTGTATTGGCCTTGGCCTACCCTGAAGTTACTAATGCTCCTTCTCATTTTTCAGTCATTTTGTTGTTTGTTAATCAGTCTTTTGTAAATAAAAACTTGGCTGTTGCTGGTACCTGATCCACTGTCTCCATGGCTGCTTGGGAATTGAGAAAGATGAGTCATTTTCATGTTGTGTCTCGGTCACCCCTAGACGGGGCATAACACATGCTGAAGCCATGGTCTTACAGTATGATAGAATGGGCTTTATGCACAACTCCACTACTTCCTGAACTTAAGCCAGCTCCTCAGTAACAACAGTGACATTGGCCAGACACGTGGATTAATCAGTCTATCCAGTGAAGAAAGACAGGACACAAAGGAGCTGGCTTAAAGGATAACTTTCTCTTTTTTTTTCAACCTGGACCGTATTTCTAGAAGTATATACATGTATTTACTCATCGGTAAAATTTCGGCATCACTTTGAGTCCTTCAGAAGATTTTACTTTGAGTCGCCCTTCTGTGTACATCCAGTGTAATGGCAGAGATGGGGCAGCCTCTACATAAGGCATTATCTGCAGTAAAACTCCTTGATATATTCGCCAATACTTTAAGTAGAATGAACGATCAAATGAGTACTATTGTTCCGTGAGTCCTGATTTAACTTTCTGTTAGTTATCAGGGTGTTCCACACACTTTTCGGGGCCGCGCGTTCACTGATGAGAGCTTCCGTAGTACAGCTGAGAGGAGCAGCTCGCTACCCAGACAATAACACAATTTGCGAAACCCTAAACTCACGGGACAATTAGTACTCGTTTGTTTGTTCATTCTAGTTAAAGCATTGATGAAATCAAGGAGTTTTACTGCAGATAACGTCTTATATGGTGACTGCCCGGTTGGATGCACACCGAAGGGCAATTCAATGTAACATCTTTCAAAGGAGTCAAAGTGATGCAGAAATGTTACCTGTGAGTAAATGTATAAACTCCTAGAAATAAGGTCCAGGTTGAAAAAAAAGAAAGTTATCCTTTAAGTTCAGGAAGTAGTGGAGTTGTTAATTAAGCCCATTAAAGTGCTGATGACACGTTTTTGACATTTTTTCTTTTACATGTGTTATAGACCAAAACAGTACAAAAAAAACATCTGCGGCCGAAGAAAGCAGCGCCTTGAGAACTCAAAGTATGATTTTCAAAGAAGAACAGAAAGAAGAGACAAACCAAGTGTGACCCAGTTTTTCCAAGAAAGGTTTGTTGCCTGAGTTGTTCAAATTAACCTGTTGAGTGAAATAAGCTAGCCATCTACAGACTATTACTAATAGTTAATCCTCCTCAAGGTGGAAGCGGGGTCACATCGTTGATGATGCGGTACTGCTGTGCGTCTTATACGGGAAATGATTGCAGGTTTTTCTTTTTTTTTTTTTTTTAAGAAAAATTGAACCAGAACTCCAGCATTTGTAATGAGCCTATTGTGTGTCTGTAATTAACACAGAGGCCAAGCAAATAAGCCCGAAAACTCATAGAGCTGAGAATTTACATTTACATAATCAGACCAGGCAAAACATCATACCTGTAGTCCTCAGAACATCACCTGAGTACTATTAATTGTTTAGCAAGATATTTATATTAAATAACGGTCCTTATCCCTCCTTAATATTATGTAAACAGTCAGATGATCCACCACCAGCAGCCCTGCCTCTTCAACCCCCCCACCACCCTTCCTGTCCCAGTGATCAAGGTGAGCAACGTTGTGTTCAGGGACATACCAGTTCGCATCATTGGAGAGTCTGTAGGAATTTCTGTCTTTTTCATATACAAAAAATATGAATGAAACATCTTTTATAAAAATTAGTAGTAGTTGTAGTTGTTTGTACTGGATACTGGACAGTTGAATTAAAATATTGAGTAGCCTCCAGCAGCCTGTATTAAAATCAAAGTCAGTAATAAATTCAGAATGAATTACAGCCATTAAAAAACATCCATTAACCTTGATCATTCTCATGAAGGTTCATTTATTTGAGCAGTTTGAGCTGCACCATAAATACATGTAGCCTACCTGTTTGTAATCTAGCTGGGAGGTGTAGCCTACACTGACCTGTTGATAATTTTTGTAATTAGATGATGTAATTTGTTGGTATATTATATAAATGTACAGTAGCAATTGTTACAAGCTTTGCTTACATTCCTCAGAGCCAGGGCACTTTCAGGTTTGGCCAGAAAGACCAATAGAAATGGAGGAAGACGGGAAAGACTGACAGCTCTAGTAATGAGAATGAATAAAAAGAGAGGTGCATGGGCAGAAAAAAACTTGTCTTCTCAGTCAGATGACCAACTCTTTGGTGTCTGGATAATTTTCCATTGTTGGAATTTTACAATGCAAAATAAATTGAGACTGTGAATTATACTGTTTATATCAGTTATAAATCTTGCATCAATTTTTTGGGGGTGAGGGCCCAATATCAATGTCTTTCATGGGGCCCCATATTCCTGGCGGCGCCCCTGGTGTCGGCATTGCGGGCTTTTAGCTGAACTGACTGGACCTGAGGCTGGGAGACAGACTGTAGGCAGCTGACTACAGTTCTACTCAAGTTCTAGCTTGTAAAATGTGATGTCCCCAAATTCCTCAGCATCACACTCTTCTAAACTGGCTGATGGTCCCACCACACAAACCATTTCCGAGCCTCCTAAACATTAGATATTTACATAAATACACGTCTGATTAACTTCTAACTGCACAGAATTACTTATTTTGTCTTGATGTGTTGTTGTATAGCAAAGTTACTTAAAGTTAAGGTCGTGTCATCAGCACTTTAATGTAGCCCACAAAGAAAAGCTGACCACCACTGGAATCAAGAGTAAAGGAAAATATACTGGGTCTTCCTCACCATGGAACCGTTGGAGTGATTGCCTGATAGTGCAGAGGTTCCCTCAAGGGTCACTGTGTGGATACTCTGACAGAAAAAGGAATGAAAAGAGAAAGAAGGAAAGAAAGACAGAAAAGGAAGAGTAAAATTTAAATCTGCTACCTGTTTTTCAGATTAACACCTATAGGGCTCAAAAGGGTGACGTCAGGGACTGGGAAAACCGCAATGCACTGTGGGTCTCATGGTCAACTGTCAAGCTTGTTTACGCCGACTGCATGCACAATGTGAGTAAGTTTTATTTCTATAGCGCCTTTTACAGACAAGGGGACGTCACAAGGTGCTACACAGAGGAAATAATTAAAATACAAGAAAATAAAATACAATAAATATAAAATACAAAAAACAATGCAAGAGATAAGAAAAATTAAATAAAAATCAGCATGGAGATCATAAAACAGCCTTCTCGTGACTGATGTTAAAACGCTTGGAGAAACAGGTGGGTTTTCAGTTTGCTCTTAAAAAACATCAATGGAGTCCAACAAACATACAGTAGAGACAACGGGAGATCATCCAGAGTCTCGGTGCAACAGCCTGGAAGGAGCGATTCCCTCGTGACTTAAAGCGGGTACGAGGGACAATGCTACTCTAACTCTTTTTCTTTTCATTTACAAGTTTGTTACAAGTTTAAAACATGGTGCAGCTGTGCTGTATCATTAACTGCCACAATCCTTCACACAATTGTTTCAGTAAAAAAAAAAGACGATGGGGTGAGATCTTCTCATTTCCAATGCAAAGCCAGGGAGCTCTGATAGGTACGAAGAAACGTGAAATGGCCTGCCCTGGACAGCAGCAGTGAGTCGGTTACATGCTGGCATTCCGACATTCTGACATACTGTCATTTAGACATACCACCATTCTGAACTCCCGTTATTCCGACACACAAACGTCCCACCATTCCAAAAAGGCTTTCCATGTAAGGAAACGTGTGTTAATAAGAGTCACTGACTCGGCTCTGTCCGGTGCTGAACTGCAATGGTGATGAAGAGACCCTGATTAGGCGTTTTGCTTCTGCAAATGAATAAATATTTACTTGCCACAACACAATTTGGTAAAATGCCAAGGAATGAAATACAGTTTTCTCTCCAAACCCTCCAAATATGAAACTGCTGTGCGCTTGCACTGCAAACAGACAAGAGGATACCAGACGGATACAATGACAGCAAATGAGATTACTGATCTAAAATGTTAAAAAAGAAAAAAAAAATACTACTAAAAAAAAAAGCTACAAGATATAGATATAATTAACAATACTGTGGGCTTCAATCATCTCCTATTGCTTTTTAAATTATTTTGCGAACGAGGGTGCTGGTGATTTCTTTAATTGTCTGTTCTGGTTAATTTCCAAAATAAAATTTTAGCTTCTGAAATCAGATTCTTAAACAGTTCTGATGGAGTTCAGTGTTTATCTGGATGTTGGGGCTTCATTCCGAACCATTTCACTGAACCTGGATGACTTGCGGCGTGTCTGGAGATAAATGAAAACAATATTAAATGTAATGCCATTTTTGTGCGACGTGCGTAAATGCGCAGGATACACACCCTCCCCTGCTGTACAACATGGAGGAGACTGGACATCATTCACATATGTTTTCACTGGAATTAGTCAACGACTTCAGGTGTCACCTGCATTGCCGTCATTGATCTCTGTAATTGCAGTTACTAATGTTGCATATGATGCCAGCGGGCATGAAGACACACGGCTCTGTGGAGACTCCACTCCAGCTGCTGCGGTGACTGTATTTCTGCTTCCAGTCAGTGATCCCTGAGATTCAGACATAAATCTAACATGTTTCAGACCAGTCCGAGTTACATTAATACATGTAAGCATATTATATATCCAGTTTCAGGAAATTGTTGGAATGATGAGACGTTTTGGCAGAAATTTAAGTGTTGTCATTTCGACAATTGGGGACCCTTGTCAGAGTGGAGGAATGTCGGAAAGGCGATTGCCTCCTGTTAAGGAGCAGACACACTCTTTCCTCCACTTATAGATTACTTTTGGGTTCATGTAAATGTCCTCACTCATAGCAGATTTACTTTTGGAGTTAATTCCTGACCTCATTTTAAAGTAATAATGGACGTGTAGGAGTCCTGCGTATGAAATTAATGAAACCCATCCAGACTGGGGACTGTCAGTTCATCTGGGACATACAGAGGTGAAAGCTGCAGATAACGCCAGATTTACACAGAGAAAAAGGAGACAGGAGAGTGATGCGGCAGTCATCAGTGCAACTGAAACATTCTCTTCTATTCTATCCATTTTTTTCATGAGTTTGAGTTTGTGTCTCGCAGCACTGCGCTATATAAACCAAAACTCTTGCCCATGAAGCCCACAATGCATTGCGAAATGTCACGTGCCCTTTTGAGCCCTATAGCATCAAAACTATTAATTTTACCCCAAAATATCAATATTATGGATAGGCATATTTAATGTATCCTCTAAAAATTAGATACAAGATGAATTATTGCCATAAATACTAAGCAGTCAATACTGACATCACTGGTTGCTGTGTAGTGTTCTGTATGATTGTATCAGAGAAAGTTTTTTCAGGTTTGTTTTTACAAAGTTACTGATGTTAGTTTTTACTGGGCTGTTCTATAGATGGGTTTCCTGTTTACAAACATTGGCAGTTGTGCATGCAACCAGGGGGCAAAAAGCATGTGTTTGTACTGCAGACTATGGCCAAACACGCACTCATATTGTTCACATAAAGGTTGTGTAACCTGACGAAACAAGCAGATTTCGTTGTGCTTTTAAAAGGGACTAGAGGCAGGAATTGTGAAAGAATATCAAATCAAAATCAAATCAAACTTTATTTATAAAGCGCTTTTCCTGCCAAAGGCAACCCAAAGTGCTTTGTAAGACAATAAAAACAAATGCATTTTGAAATAAAAACAAGCCTTCACACGTCCAAGCACAAAACACAGCACACATAACTATAAACATTTGCACACACACACAAACCCCCCCCCCCACACACACACACACACACACACACACACACACAACTGTACGTATAGCTTCCGACCCCTAAAAAAAGACACTAGCTGTGTTCGAATCGCTCCCTATCACGGATGTAGTGCACTATATAGTGAGCACGCCATTTTGTAGTGTTGTTCGAATTCTGTTCACTACTTTTTGTCTACTACAACGTCCACTACAAAATACCCACAATGCACCGCGAAAGTATGTGTACAAGCGATGTACCCTACATTGTACTCCCGTATACCACAATGCAATGCGGCCGTGTTTTGTGATCGCAGAAGAAGAAAAATGGCGAAGCAGCTTAAATGTAAGTAAACGTAAGTCAAGTCAAGTCAAATTTATTTATAAAGCACATTTAAAGACAACCTCAGTTGACCAAAGTGCTAAACATAGAAATTATAAAATCAAAAATCAACAATAAATTAAGAGCACAGAATAGATAAAACAGCACATCAATAGAATACACATAAAACCACAGAAGAAGATAAACACATAAAATAACATAAAACACATAAAAGCCAAAAAGAGATGCTCAGGCTGGAGGGAAAGCCAGTGAGAATAGATGTGCTTTCAGTAAGGATTTAAAATTAACAATACTCTGTGCACATCTAATATTAAAAGGCAGACTGTTCCAAAGAACTGGTGCAGCAACAGAAAAAGCCCTGTCACCTCTGCCCTTAAGTCTGGTTCTAGGAATCGTCAGAAGCAACTGGTCAGTCGACCTGAGATATCTGACAGGAGAGATCTAACGTAAGTAACGTTAAAGTACCAACATTTGCTTTAGTGGCGTAGTTGTGTAGCTTTTAACAATAGCTTTTAACAACAATAATGGTATTTCTTCGTAGCAGGAAAGGTGTCTATTGTTCATAACTGTTAGCTACCGCTACTGCACGTCTTAAAAAAAAAAAAAAACTTTATTGAAGTTTCGCCACTGCACGTCGCAGCGCATCTACCGACGTCACTCCATGTAGTGTCCGAAATCTCCTCCCGTCGTCCCCTGCATAGTGTACATGACATAGTGGACTACATCATATACACTATGTAGAGAATAGGGAGTGAGTGGATGAGTGGATTATTTCGAACACAGCTACTAAGAGTAATACACATCTGGCTTGGCCTGCTGTGAGGAAGCGATTTTTAAAAAAAATTTTAATTAATTTTTTTTTATATACTTGTATGATCCCCAAGGGGAAATTAGGGCTCTGCATTTTACCCATCTCTGTACTGTGAGTATCAGAGAGCAGTGGGCTGCTACTTAAGGTGCCCGGGGAGCAGTTGGTGGGGGGTTAAGGATCTTGCTCAGGGATCCACAGTGGTACACCCAGGGGTTGTGTTGGGGAATCGAACCCTGGTCCTCCGCGCCCAAGCCCATGACGCTACCACTGGGCTATCCACCTAAAACATGTCCTGTTTTTTAATGCTAATGGCTGACAAAGCTTTAAAAGACAAAAAGAACAAGCCCACCCACGTCTTGCTCAGGGATCCACAGTGGTACACCAAGGTGTCGTGTTGGGGAGTCAAACCCCGGTCTTCCGCACCCAAGCCCACGACGCTACCACTGGGCTATCCACTCCCCCTAAAACATGTCTAGTTTTTTAATCCTAATGGGTGACAAAGCTTTAAAAGACAAAAAGAACAAGCCCACCCATGTCTCTCTCCGTTGCCTTGAACAGGCTGTGTGATGCATAATGCGCTGCAATTCAGTGGCCGAATGTCCCGTGCAGTCCTGCGAATGTGACGTAAATTGACGCTGCATACATGTCCCCGACAGTTTTGATACAGGAAGGAGACGATCACGGTCAATTCAAACACTGTAAGGGATAGTTATGGATTCTTCTGCCATCAGCAAACGATCCAGATCAACTGATAGACCACTAACAAGTGTCACTACGAAGAAAAAGACTTTATCAGTGTAGTAAACATAGCTTCAGTTTGTGCACACTCTTGTGACGGTTTGGCTCATGGTTGCAATTACCCGCAGTGCCAGTGGCGAGTTTCATTTCTTAATCTTGCCTCTAGTCGCTTTAATTATGTTGTGTAAATCTATTTTGATGATGAATAAAAAAAATACCATCTCAGCATTGCTGGTCTGTGTTTCTATTACCATTATACTAAGGGAGTCATCACCCAGAAACAGCATTTTTCTTGTTAAAACATGGATATTATAACTGTTTGGACCTGGCAATTTGCCTGACAAACTTTAGTGAGAAAGTAGCTTAGACTTTGATTTCAGCTCTTTGTTCAAACCAAAACAGGCCACAACAGTCGGTTGCCTGCAGCAGGTTTAGGCTCTGCTCCAGTGTCATCTTTACCACCTCCACACAGAAGCAGACTTTCACTAGTTTGAGACGACAAGATTACATTAACCATATGTTTGGGAAGGAGGCGATTCCAACTATTAGGAAATCACCTGCATTGCAGTCACTAAGTCTCACTGCTTGTGCAACGTTATGGCTTATTGTGTATAAAGACCGTAAACAGACTAGCTAACTGCTAACAAGGCTAACGTTATAAACTCAAATGCCATCTGATTTACGAGCCCCGTACTTCATATTAATCTCCAGGATGCGTTGTTCTGTGATATGGATGTTTGTAAATGGCTCCACAATCAGTTTTTTCTTATTTTTATTTTCCCTGTCTGAGCAGAGAAAAGCTGTCTCACACAACTACAGGATATTATGTGATGCAACCGTGGGCCATGAACTTAGATGGGTCTTGATCAATGACTGATTGCAGTGATACTGGTATTGTTACCAGTCTCCCGACTAGAAAACGATTAAACCACCGCTGTGGTTTAATTGGACATTAATTAATTTCACCATGGTGAAAGACTAAATAAATCATGTAGTCTGAACCTGCATCATGTTATCTGTGAGGATTTTCTGAAGACCAGTCACTCCTACTGTCCCACTGTATTATCACCCTTTTTGAATGTTTACATGCAGTAACGTTTTGATTTTTGTAACTGAGCAAATACCAAGAATCAAACATTGTATTTCCTCAATATTTTCATGTAATATCATGACCACATCTGCATTAAACGTCCAGTCTTGCATGAAAAATACACGTCTTCACATAATTCAGTAATGCTTTTCCTGTGTTTTCTTACCTCCTGGTTGCACACGCATCCTATCTACGATGTTGCTCAGAAACCCATCTATGCTGTTCCAATATGTCTGCAGTATGTATGCTCATGTAAAATTTCACCTACCTGTACAGTCACATATCGTGATATGATGCGTTGAAAAATTCGTCCGACTGACGTCCATATTGCCTCAAACACATACTGATGTAGTTGACGTTGGCCCTGAAGTGCAAACTACATCAATACATTACTAAAAACAACAGATAATCAAAAAACATGACAACAAATTACAAATGAGATATTTTCTGAAAAGAAAAAGAAGGAAATAAAAAAAAAATTTACATTCAATATCCCTTATACTTTGTGTTTCTATAGACTAATCCAGGCAAACGCCACAAGTAGATTGTCCGTCATGTGTAATTAGAACAGAGGAGAACCAGACTTTTTTAAAATCTTAAGTCTTTAGTGTGGCCAAACTTTTGACTGGTTGTGTACATATTTTGAAAGATTCTTGGTATCTTTTTCTTGTCTGTTCAGCATGCTATTAGAGCTACTACTAGTAAACAAAAGAGAAGATGAGGTGGTGCATGAAATAAAGTTGCTTTTATAAGTCCTTTGACTAGCCAATCCGGAGTGATTAAGCAGACTCGTGTCAAAATGCTTAAAAGGACATTGTGTAACAATTGTATATCGCAAGCAACTCCCTAGTACTTTTCATGCTTCGTTCGCATGAAACCGGGCAGACGGAAGACAGCCGCTGCATGTACAGGCATAAACAAGCCTCTATGTGAAGACGTGGCTGTCAGTTACAGTGACTTCAGTCCACATCTGATATGTTGTCAAGGCGATATTGTATTGTTTTCTCTGACCCATGTTTTACCGTCTTTCTCTGGGTTTCTGTGATTAAAATTACATCTGGTTTGTTACTGACGGCCGTCTGCCCGACTGCACATGAACCAAGCATCAGTGTAATACTCGGTTCCTCCTCACTGCACCGCGGTGACTTTTCAAAAGCAATATCTTGAACTGAGCTGACAACACCGGTGTCTCCGGTGAGTTTCTGTGGTTTCCTACTGTCATGCTTCTACTGAACTTAAAAACATGGCGACACGACATGGTAGCCACCACCGAGCCTACCTGTTCGATGTATATATGAATGATACGAACAGCAAATTCAGAGCTTACAGGAGCACTTCAGTTACTGATGAATGGAAAAACATTTTTGAACGAAATAATACATTTTTGTGAGAACTTACGCAATGTCCCTTTAACAGTAAAGTAAAAAAAATCAAAGATGTTATGTTTTAAATGTGTACTACACACAGTCACACACACAGACATATAGGCTACTGTGTGGGGCGACTGTGGCTCAGGTGGTAGAGCAGGTCGTCCAATGATCTGTGGCTGTGGCTACATACATAGTTTACCATCACCAAGTATGACTGAAGAGTGAAAGAATAATGGATCTACTGTAAAGCGCTTTGAGTGCCTTGAAAAGTGCTATAGAAATCTAATCCATCATTATTATTATTATTATTATTATATACTGTATATAGTATGACAGTTTTTTTTTTAAATCATCTACAACTACAACTTCAACTACAATTAAAAAGTGATATTTTATTTAACTAAATTATAATCTATTGAATATTTATTTTTACTTTTTAAAGTTTCTTGTTATATGAATCACTATTGTGAATTTAGCGGGTTTTTTTAACTGTAGGGTATAAATTATTTTGGGGACTACTGTATACATATATATAGATAGTGTGTGTGTTACCAGGTAAAATTGAAAAACAAAGAAATTAAACTTACTGGTCTTGTTTGTTCCCAGCTGTTAGTAGGTGTGTCAAATTCCTCCCATATGTTTTCTAAAAGCAAATATTGTTCACGTAGGGTTTCGAGTCTTCCAATCCTTGCATTTCTGAAGTTTATAGTTGAATTCATACTGTTCCACTTAATGATTGGATAATCTTCAAAGTCTTCTTCTTCAAGCATTTGTGGGATGTTATAAAGGGAATGGGACCGGAGACGTATTCCTCTTACCTACAGATATCAGGAAGAAACGGAGATTCAAAATAATTAACGGTAAGAAAAAAAAAAGATTAATGTGATTCATAGATGTTTTTGTCTGAAGCTGACCCTGTCCAAAACCCAACAAAAATTGAAATAAGCTGTAATTTTAATAACTAACATGAAAAAGTGCAATGAGCAAAGCTATTATTGATCATAGTAATTTTGTATATTGTTGTTAGTCCAGAGCAGATATAATATCATTGCATTTGAATTATGATTTATTCAAACCATAAACCGGATGCGGATCTGGATCCAGTCTTTTATCAGTCCCCAGAGTCAGAACCAGACATGGAGAAGCTGCGTTCAGTTTCTGTGCTCCATATGTCTGGAACAAACTCCCAGAAAGTCTCAGATCAGCTGAAACACTTAGTTTATTTAAATCCAGGTTAAAGACCCAGCTGTTCTTAACGTAGATTTTATTCAAAAGTTAAAATCCGCACGTCTCTATATTCTCTCTTTTTAATATTAAATGTTTTTAATTTTGAATCATGCTTCTAATTTTTTATTCTTAATTTTTTTTCTTCCCTTTTGCACCCCACTGTAATGCTTATAATGTTTTATGTAAAGCACTCTGAATTGTCCTGTACATGAAATGTGCTATACAAATAAACTTGCCTTGCCTTGCCATAAATATTATTTGCAATATTGCACCATATGAGCTATAACTCATTTCCTCCCTTCCAGGTTTGCTCTGCCCAAAATAAAATCTTCTTGTGAACATGAAAGATTAATATTTTTCCATTCATATATTGATGTTCATGTTTAAATCAATAAATACTCAGTAAATATGTTACATTCCTTGTTAATGAACAAAAACTAAAAAAATTTGTTCTTTTAATAAAAGGTGGTGTTGACAACTACCAATCAACCAAAAAATGTTTAGTGATCATAAAAGAAAATTTCTATTACCAGGCCCTTTTGGTGTTCTGGGTCGATCATGCTCCCACTGAAGAGTCCTGTTGACCTGCCCCCCAGGATTCGGATGGCAGCTCTCACCCTCGTCTGAAGACTTCTCAAGTTGTTCCACAGGCCGAAAAACTGTCTCAACCAACGCTGACTTTTGCCAGACTCCGTCATCTCCGCCATGGTTCTCCGAAGGTTTTCCTCAAGCTCAAGAGACTGACTCTCTATTTCCCTAAGCTGACATTTCATATAACTTGAATTAAAAGTCAAAGGATTTTTATCTTAGGTTGATTTTTTTTTTTCCATTACACCTTCTTTAATTGGAGGGTATGGATAATTTTGAGGATGACTGTATGTTTGGTTCTTTTGTTACAATATGAAAAATGCAATAAAAACAAATTACATATATCTTTAAAAAAAAGTCCTCACTGAATTGCAATGTTAAACTGAAAGTAGGATGTTTGTTCATTCTGTATGCATTTTGATCAAATAAATCTTGACAATTTATGGCACCATATACAATAACTCAACAGTTTCTAAAAAGAATAACAACAGCATGAATAGTATTTTGCCTTACAGCCTAATTGGGTGCATTCACGCCAGGATGGTCCGCGAGACTTGTAACGATTGCAGCCTCGGTTCAGTTGGACAGTGGGGCCTAGCTCAAAACGTGGCAGTGGCAGCACTTCGGGCAGCTGGGTGCCATGGGGTGCCACAAGATGCCACAGTGCCATGGGGTGCCACGGGATGCCACTATGTGCCACGGGGTACCACAGTGTCATAGGGTGCCACTGGGCACAACAGTGCCATGGGGTGCCACTGGGTGTCACAGGATACCACTGGGTGTCACTATGTGCCACTAGGTGCCACTGGGCGCCACAGTGCCATAGATGCCATGGGGTGCCACAGTGCCATGGGGTGCTACTGGGTGCCAAGAATTTCTCTTCCGCTTAAACTGCCATAACCATACTGATGATGTCTATATTAACATAGGCACAGAACTGTGAAAGTAGGCTACGACAACAGGGCTGTGACAGCTCCTTGGACTTAGGGCTGAATGGAGGAAAGCGGGCGGAACCTGATTAGGTATTATATGAAACTCTTGCCAGTTTGCAACTGTAATAAAAATACTGTGTTAGTTCCCTGCATTTTGAGGCCATAAAGTCGTTGTAGATTATGTCGACATATCTTACTGTAGGCTAGATCAACGCAATTACGATCAACGGATCCTGGTACGTCACCTAATTGTGAAAAAATATTAATGCAGCTGGCAAAGCAATCAAAAACTCTGCTACAGCTTATACCTACAATCAGAAAAGCCCTCGGAGTGAGCAGACTTCCACCAAGCAGCTCTCGCAATGATAAAGAATCCTTCAAAAAATTTCTTGATCCAGTAGGTGATGCGGATCATCACCAAAATTTAATAGGTTCGTCCTTGGGTTTGAGGCACATGGCTGGTGAAAATTTCAGGTCAATCCGTCCAGCACTTTTTCCGTAAAGTTAAACAGACAGACAAACCAACACTGAAAAAAGTGATAGGCTACTTAAAATTTAAACATTGTTGCAGGAACTGGGACACCACTTGCTGCATTTACATTCAGGGCTATGGTTCAGGCATGTAAGCGACTGTGTAGTGACGTTTGCACATATGTCTTACTGTAACAACACGCCCAGCAACAACACGGAGTTAACAGTTGTGGTCATTTTTTTTCCCCATCATTCATCATGCTTTGGTTGATTAATAAACAAAACAACCACGTGGGGAAGAAGTCGCCATGATGACAGTTGTCTCTTGTAAACTGCCGAAAAGCCTTCGCAAGCTTTTAATCAGTATTTTAGCCTAGCTAGCGTGGCTAGTCTGGCTTACGTTGGAACAAACATGTAATCTGTATATGTACATTTGTGAGTTTGTCGCTCTCCGGGGGTTGCTGTTTTTCCCTTTTCTCTGGCCACTCCTCAGCAAGTCAGCATCTGACATCCCTCGCTCTGAAGGGCTAGATTCACACCCCTACCCCTCGTTATGTACACTTCCCTTACATGCAAAGAGGGACTGAGACACCACTACCTTCGCGGAAACGCGCAAATTTAGGAGTAGGGCTAAAAAGTAGGGCTAGTAGGTGTATTGGGATGCACCCTTAATCCTTATCCATTGTTTTGTTTTGTTTTGTTTTTTGGGCATAGCAGCAGTTAGCAGTCCGTTAGCTATATTTGTTTACAGTGAGTGGCGCACAGGGGGTCACATGGGGAATGGTGAGAAGGGAGGGACAGAGACGAGACATAAAGGCATCGATTTGTTCTTTCTATAAGATGCAAATGACCAACCCCTGCCTTTTGGTGCGAATGGCAGGGGTTGGTCAGAGTTTTTACAGAACTGCAGCTCTCACAGAGGTCTGACTTTTTTCCTTTCTTTTCATGAATACATGATGTATTGATTACTGTCAGGATGGAAGGACCATTTCACCCAGTAGAACAAAAAGTGTTTCTGAACAGGATTGCCAACTCTGGCTGTAAAGTTGCACCACTGGTTTTTTTTTTTTTTTCTTTTCTACTTGTCCTGTCCAGCATCGAAGCAAGCAGAATGGAAATCTGATTGCTTTATTCTGTTGAACAGTTTTGCTTTACCAAGCAGAGCTTTATGAATATAAGGCTCCACTTGATATCATGTTTATTCATTTTATTTCTTTATTTAAACATTTGTCTATTACACCATTCCATTTCATACTGCTGGGCCTGACAAGAGAGAAATGAAAGTTAACAGAGGTAATGACAGAAAGCGAGACAGAGAAAAAGGAGTAAGGAAGAGGAAGAGAGAGAGGAGAGAAAACATGAATCCACTTACACAGTTCACTGATACATCTGTACAGCGATCCCTGAACAACCAAGGTCTCTGTTGGAAAACAAAACAAGCAATCCCCTACAGGAGGACCTGCAGGTGGCTTAAATATCCTCAGATCATACAAACACACGCAGAACTACGCAGAGAAGAGGTACAACCTAGTCAGCGCAATGGGAAGTAGAGAAGAGGTACAACCTAGTCATCGCAATGAGAAGCAGTGTCACAGTGTCAACATGCATAATAAAGGGTGCTCCGTGGTGATACAGTCATGCAGATGCAGCCTCGTCTCTGCAAGGAGGAGGGAGCCCGCAAGGCTCACGACCCAGGCCCCCAGCAGCCACCCAGAGGCCCAGATCCCAGCCACCCCCCCCCCCCCCCCTAAGAGCGGACATGCATCCCCCGAAGGGCGGCAAAAGGCAGCCCCAGCCGGAGCCCCCTGCAGTCTGGGGGCCCAGGCCCCAGCGGACCAAGACCAGCAGCTGCCGACCCCACCGGGCGCCGGGCGTCCCCCGGAGCGGAGACAGCGCCGGGCCCAGGCCCAGGAGCAGCCCCCCCCCCCCCCCCGGACCCGGGCGGCCCAACCGAAACCCAGGAGGACCGGACCCCCCAGACGACGCCCCCCCAGGGCAGGCCAGCCCCCACCCCAACGTCCCTGCCCCACACACCTGACACCAGGGCGCCACCACCTCTACCACCCCCTACCCCGCCACCACGCTCACACACACACTCCCCACACACCTACCCCAACACTAGGGCTGAAAGATATACCGTCACCGCATCCACATCGAGACACGGGCACCCAAGACACCAACACCGCAAGAGCAACCACCCACAAGATACAGATCCCCCCCCGCGCCCGCCCCGCATACAAAGCCCCGGAAGCCACAAACAAAACCGCACCCCCCACCAAAGCGCCCGGCCCCCAACCAACCCGCAGCCACACCTCACCACACCGACACCGAGATGCCCGGCACGAACACCGAGATACGAACCTCCGCCCACACCGCCCAGCTCCACCCAACACCTCCATGTACCCCCCCCCCCCACACACACACACATACACCCACCCACTCCGCTCTCCGACCTTACATACCCACACTCACTCCTCCCTCCACCCCCAACACTCTCCTCCCTCTACCGTCCACACCTACCCCCACCTCCTCATACCCTCTAACACACACATGCACTCCCTCCACATAACTGCACCAACCCCTCCCTACCCCCCCACACATACGCCCCCACCTCCCTATACCCCCAATGCCCCATACAGTCCCCCCTTACATGTCCAGCCCCGCCCATCCCTCTGACCTATCACACTCCCGCCCTTCCTTCCTTCAGCCCCTCATGACCATCCCTACTAGACACTCACAAGCATGCCCCTCCTTCCTCCATCCCCCCTTTCCTCCAACCACTTACCCACATCTCCTCCCTCTTCCGGCCCAAGTTCCTCCCTCCCACATTTCCTCTTTCACACTCTCATTCATTATTCTCGCATACCCACCTCTCTCTTGCCCATGCCCTCGTGCCTCCTGAGTGGTAGCTCGGACCGGGGAAGGAGCCGTGAGCTCCAAGCCCCCAACACGTCCCCCTCCCACCACCAGCCCCCCACACCCCACCCCCGGACGCAGCAGGCCAGGCATCCCCTAGGCCAGCAGATCCCCCGCAATGCAGCCAGCCTTAACCACTGGCGCGTGAAGCAGCCACTGCCCCCCCCCCCCAGTAGCGCCCGGGAGACCGGGGTATGAAAGGACCCTGTCCCCCCCCCCCCCCCCCCCCCCCTCATGATTGTGTGTGTAAGATGTGTGTTGTTTGCAGTTAAAACTGAGGGGCATTGCCAAGCCATGCCGGGAGTGGGGTCGCGTAGGGGGCATGACCCCCCAACCGGCCCCTCCCTCCCTCCACACACTACATGGCCCGCCCCTCAGAAGTGGTTGTGAGCTGTTGTTATTTTATGTGTTTAGGTGTCTAAGTGTGGTTAAAACTGGGGAGCAGGCTGTCTCTAGACGTGGCAAGCAAAGGCACTTTGGTGCCCTCCCTCACCACGCCCGCTTGACACGCACCCTCCCCAAAACCCTACGTGTGTGTGTGTGAGGTAGAGCAGGGGGGGGGGGGGTCTTGGGAAAGGAGACCAGGGGGGTATGAATTCCCCCCCTGGAAGAAGAGCCGTTACCGGCGTTAGGTACCCCTGCCTCCCGGGATCCCCCCAGGGCAGACGGGGGCAGGCACGGCCGCCCCCACGGCCCGGCGACCGGCATTCACCACAGAGGGGCCAGCCTCGGCCCCTGGAGGAGCTCGACCACCCCAGGCCAGGGAGGGGGGAAAAGGGACGGGAGCGGAAAGGGTCGGCGGAGGGGCCAGAGTCACCGGCCCAACATCCCCAGGCCTCGCAAACCCCCCAAGAGGCAGGCAGAGCTGCTATATATTTTTTTTTTCCCCCTCCCCTTTCCTCCCCCACTCTATTGTATCACCCCTAAACCTTACTTCAAACAACCAACAACTTTACCCCCGTCAACACTCCCCTATCCCATCCTCCTCCCACCCCTCCTGTATAGCCAGTTAGTCCCCGCACATCCGCCCCCCCCGTGTCCATGCCCCCCCTCCAAACCCAAGCCTACACCCCCACCCAGGCCGCGACATTCACAATCCCCCAACCCCGCCAGAGCCACCACCCACACACACCCCCCCACCCACCCAGCCGCCCCGCATCCGATCCCCCCACAGATCCACCCCCGCTCCCCACCCAAGCCCCCCCAACCCGACACACACAAACCCCACCAATGCACCACCACCCCCACACCCAAACACCCATCCCCCATGCACCCCCACCCACCCACCCATCTCCACACACCCCCACAGGCAACCACACATACACACAACCGCATTCACGCCCCCCCTCCAGTCACACACCCACCCACACACACCAAGGACGGGGACCACGGGGCCACCAGCCCCCCCCCCACGCCACAAGTCCACCGCCCCCAGCCCCCGGACCACGCGAGACCAACCCGCACGAGACCACCCGCGCAGGCCAGCCCCAACCGACACAGCGGCCGGGCGGGACAGGCAACCGGCGCGGAAAAGACCCGGCCACCCCGCAACCCCCCACCTGCACACACTAGAGCTGAACGATATGGACAAAACCCCACACCCCGACATCCACGCCAGACACCCCAACATCGACTCGACACGACTACGGGTCCACCGAAAACCAAGCACCCCGGCGGAAAGCGCAGCTCCGTCCGCGACCCCCAGAGCCCTACACGCAGGACAAGCACAGGGGAGATCCACATCCCCCACATAGCCGCTCCCGCGACACCAACATCCCGAATGCCCACATCCCGACACAGACACGATAACGATACACCCCCCAGCCCCACCACACACACACCCCCACCAGCACACACACCCGCACGCACACAGCAGAGGCGCCCCGGCCCCCGGCGCAGTGACTAGACGTCACCAGGTCGTTAGGACCGGCCAAAACCAGAGGAGGCACGTCCCGCCGGCCCGCCCCCCCCCAGCGCCAAGCCGGGTCCCCCGGCCCCGGAGGCAGGGGCCACCCCGGAGCACCGGGGCCCAGGACCCCCCGCCCCCCCTGCCCCGGGATGACCCCGGCCACCCGGCGCCAGCCGACAGCCACCGGCCAGGGCCCCACCAGCGACCCGCCCACCGCCGCAGAGCAGCCCCAACCGCTGACCCCCATGCCCCCCATCAGGCTGGATACAGCCCCGCCCCAGCGGCGAGGCAGCCCAGACCCCCCCCAAGTCAACCGCCAGGGATCCATAGCCATCAAGCACTCGCCAGCACCCAACCCCTACATCGCTGAGGCCGCTCTCCTACACCAACGTTAAGTGATGGAGCTAATCACAGGGGACCAGAGGGAGTGGAATTCATCTAACTGGTTCTTAGAGGAGGCAGACATCGTCTCAATACTGATATGGTCTACTAAGAAATTCCTAAACTGGCTAATGCTCAGATTATTTTTGGATTTCCAGTTTACCAAGATAGTTTTCTTTGCAATACATACAGATAAAACAGTAAGTATCATATGTGCATAGTTGGTTACCGTGTTGATCTCATCCAAGTCCCCCAGTAAACACAGTGTGGGGCTTGCAGGAAAGTTACACCTGAGCCACGTTGACAGATCATCACATACCTGAAGCCAAAACCTCTGGACAGGTGGACAAGACCACAAGGCGTGAAGATAATTGTCTGTTGTATTCTCATTGCAGTGTAAACAAATATTTGAAGGTGACAGACCCATCTTGAACATCCTCTGTCCTGTGTAATGTACTCTGTGTAAAACCTTGAATTGTATCAACTGCATATTTGAGTTTTTAGTCATTAGGAACGTGTTTAAACATATCTGTGTCCATGTGTTTTGGTTAAGGGTTCTGGACAAGTCAGCCTCCCACTTCGAAGTTGGAAGGGAAATTGAATCATCCAGTTTTAATAATAATCTATATATTTTCGACAGTAGTTTGGGGATAGAGAGATTCAGGAATTCTGCTACCCTGACCGGAGTCTGCAGGATCAGTTGGTTAGAGGTATATTTTTTGCTTAATATAGATTTAAGTTGATGGTATTCTAAGAATTTAGTACTACTGATCCCGTATTGTAAGGTGAGTGTATTAAATGACAGGAAATTTCCATTTTCAATGATATGTTGTAATTGTTTTACTCCTTTATCCTTCCAATGCACAAAATTAATCATTTTCTTGTTTTGTAAAATATCCAGGTTATTCCAGATGGGTGTGAGTTTACATGGAATGATAGAAGACTCGGTTAATTTCAGGAATTCCCACCATGCTTTCAGAGTAGAGCAGATATTGATACTTTTAAAGCATTTATGAGATCTGACTGCTGAACTGATGAACGGCAAATCAGAGACATCCAGATCCTCACATAGTGCTTGTTCTGTGTCTAGCCACGGTTCGTCTAGATGGGTAGGTTTCAGCCATTTGGAAATAAATTGTAGCTTATTTGCTAGGAAATAATAATTGAAATTGGGTGAGTCTAACCCTCCCCGGTCTTTTACCTGTTGTAAGGTTTTTAAACTGATACGTGATGGCTTGTTTTTCCAAAGAAATTTGGAAATGTGAGAGTCCAGTGACTTAAACCAACTGGAGGAAGGTTTGGTGGGTATCATTGAGAACAAGTAGTTAATTTTCGGTAGAACCATCATTTTGATGGTAGCAACTCTCCCCATGAGTGATATGGGTAAGTGCTTCCATCGCGTGAGATCTTCCTCTATTGACTTTAATAGCTGGACATAATTTAACTTTATTAACTCTGAAAGTTGTGGAGAAATATTTATTCCTAAATATCTGATATTACCAGACTGTATTGTGGTGTTAGGAATGTTTTGTAAAGTACAATTAACAGATAAAGCTGTAGTCTTGGTCCAGTTAATAGAGTACTCAGATATCATTGAAAATTTATTGATCAATGTAATTGTCTGGGAGAGAGATGTTGATGAGTTCTGGAGGAAAAGCAGTACGTCGTCTGCATAAAGACTTACTTTATGTTCTAGATTTTTGCCAGGAATCCCTTTAATATCTCTGTCCTGTCTTATAGCGGCTGCTAGTGGTAGGGCTGGACAATTAATCGAATTTTAATCGTGATTTCAATTTTGCCTTTTCACAATCATAAAAATACTGTAATTGATTAATCGATAAATCCTGAAGTGAACAGACTGGTGGAGTTACAGGAAGCAAACTGCAGGGAGGATAGAACAGGAATGCATGTAGACTGAGTATTAATTTTTATTGCTATTATTATCTTAAATAACATTCTTATTTTACTCCTTTACTTGTTTCTAATTTATTTCCGTTTTTTTTTTTTTTTTTTTTTTTTAGTTTTATTTGAGTTGAGTTTTGGTGGTTCAATAAACACTTTTTATAAAACCAATGAATAATCGTGTATATTAATCGTGATTTCAATATCAGTCAAAATAATCGTGATTAGAATTTTTTCCATTATCGTCCAGCCCTAGCTAGTGGTTCAATGAAAATGGCAAAAAGTGAAGGGGAGAGCGGGCAGCCCTGCCTGGTGCCTCGCTGTAAACAGAAACTTGGAGAAGTTTGGTCATTGGTCCTCACACATGCATTAGGGTTGTTATAAAGTATTTTTATCCAGTCTATGAAATAAGGACCAAAACCAAATTTATTTAATGTTGCAAACAGGAATTTCCAGTTAACACGATCGAAGGCTTTTTCTGCATCTAACGAGATGATAGTGGATTCCAGATTATGAATGGTAGCATAGTCTATTAGATTAATCAGCCTGCGTGTGTTAGTAGAAGAATGTCGACCTTTAATAAAACCAGTTTGATCAGGATGTATTATCAGAGGAGTTATTTTTTCTATCCTTTTAGCGAGTGCTTTGCTGATTATCTTAAGATCTACATTTATTAATGAGATTGGCCGATAACTAGCTGGAAGTGTCGGGTCTTTACCTGGTTTTAATAATACGGTGATATTTGCTGAATTCATATTTGGTGGTATTTTCTGTTTCTCTTTTATTTCTAGTATCATTTTATAAAAAGTGGGAGCCAGAATTGTCCAGAACCCTTTGTAAAATTCGACCGGATATCCATCTGGGCCTGGGGCTTTGTTATTGGGCATATGTTGCAGAGCGTCATGTAATTCACTTATTGAGAGGGGTGAATCTAAAACCGTAATATTTTCCTGTTCTAGTTTTGGAAGAATGACACTATTAAGAAATTGATTAATATCATCATCTGTGGGGTTTATTTGTGATTTATATAGTGTTCTGTAGAAGTTTCTAAAAATGTTATTTATCTGGTCAGGATCATGGCTGATACTTCCTTCTGAGTCTTTAACGGAGGAGATTGTTGCTTTTTCCTTATTTATTTTTAACTGATTAGCTAGAAGCTTGCCAGACTTGTTACCATGGTCGAAGTTTTCTAAACGAAGTCTTTGAACTAAGAATTGTGTTTTTTGGTCTATTATTTTGTTTAACTCGAGCTTGAATTTCCTTATATCATTCAGCATGTGTTCCTCCGGGGAGACCTGGTAGGCGTCTTCTAGTGATTTAATTCTAACTTCTAATTCTGAGATTCTTGCAGCTTCCTTTTTCTTTTTATGGGAAGAGAAGGAAATTATTTTCCCTCGCATTACTGCTTTACCTGCTTCCCAAAGGACACATGCTGGAGTTTCTGGTACATTGTTGTTCTCTAGATAAATGGACCATTCTCTTTTAAAATAGCTGATAAACTCAGGATCTTTCAGTAATGATGTATTAAATCTCCAACTCCTAGTTGCTGGTTTAATAGTTTTATTCCTCAGAGTTAATGATACTGGTGCGTGATCGCTAATGGTTATTGGGTGGATTTCTATTTCTGAGATTTCACTCATCAGTGAGCTGCTGGTTAAGAAGTAATCTAATCTAGAGTAGGAATGGTGAACTGAGGAGAAGAAGGTATATTGTCTCGTGGTGGGGTGATGAGATCGCCATGCATCACAAAGGCCGAAATCCTTCATGTACTGCTTAACGATATCCGATGAATGCCATATTTTGTTATGTCCTGCTGTACTGAGCCAGTCCATACCTGGATCACATACCATGTTGAAGTCTCCGCCCAATAATACCGCCCTATCAGAGTAGTTATGCAAAGCAGAGAAAAATGAGTCAAAGAATAATGGATCATCTACGTTTGGTCCAAATATATTTGCAATGCATACCTTAAGATTCTGAACAGTTAATGTGACTATTATAAATCTGCCTTCTGGATCTCTGATTACATCATCAATGTCAAATTTTAACCTGCTATTAATCAGAATTGCTACACCTCTCTGTCTAGAATTATAACCAGCTGAATACACGTGTGGAAACTGTCTTGTCTGAAGGAGATCGACTGAGGAGTTTGATAAATGTGTTTCCTGAAGTAAGACAATGTCTGCCTGAAGATCTTTTAGCCGGTTGAAAATTTTTAATCTCTTATCCCCTGTGCGAGCTCCGCGCACATTCCAGGTTACTATTTTCATTCAACCAACGCTGAAATAAGTGTTACATGCATATTAATAAAGCCGTGCATCTGTTCGCGTATTTCTGCCGTAAGTATGAATAGTAAGCTGCAGGCTGAACGAGTCTGTCTGTGTGTACATCGCGCTGTTTCTTCCTGCAGTGTGTGTGTGCGTGCGCCTGCATGTGTGCCTCGCGCTGCGTTTGCTGGAGTTTCTACACCCGTAGTGTTCACGTTTGTAAAGTCGCAAGTGAAATGACAGTTCACTGTGTGGGAGTAAGAAAAAAAAGAGAGGGGAGGAAAGTAGTGAAAAGTGAAACAAGAAAAAGTGACCAAGAACCAGAGGTTTAAAAAGTGCATCCGTGTTGTGAGCCGTGAAGTCGAAACGGTAGTGAGATTAGTAATTATGATCATAACAGATAATAATTCATCTAATCAGAGTTAGGAGGATATGAAACTGAACTGTACCTGACATCAGAAGAGCCACGGGGTGATGTTTGAGTCCCGATAAAGATGTCCGGTAATAAATAATTTATCCACCGCGATGACAGCTCGGGATCCCTCCGTAATGGCTTTTTTCCTGATAGGAAACAGGACTTTACGCCGGTCCAGGATTTCTTTAGGATACTGGTCGTTTACTCCAAAGTTGGTCCCTTTCAGCTCGCGGCCCTGCTTCTTTACTTGCTCTTTTTGTTTGAAGTGAACAAACTTAGCAACAATCGGTCTTGGTCTGCGTGAATCAGGCATTTTACTTCCCATGCGGTGGACGCGATGAAAGCCGATACCATTGACTGTATCGGAGGGGAGTTTTAGTTGTTTATGAATGAAGGTTTTTATTGTTTCCTCGGGGTTTTCGTCTGTCTGCTCTGGGATCCCTGCAAATACCAGATTATCTCTCATGCTCCGAGCCTGCAGATCGATTACTGACTCCCTCATCTTTTTATTTTCTCCTGACAGCCGGTTTATTCCCTCAGTGAGGGACTTAACCGTGTCTTGTAGGTCGGCGTTTGCGGCCGCTAGTGTTTCCACCTGTTGCTGGCTGAACTCCAATGATTCCCGGAGCGCCTGGAATTCTTTATGGAGAACCTCCACCAGGTTCAAACGGGCGTCAAAGCTGTCTACTTTCCTCTCTATGGAGAGAAGGATATCCACCGAGTTTTCTAATGAAGACATCGCACTAGAGGAATCTCCTACCCGAGCTCTCTTGTTTTGTTTTTTTCTCTCCGGAGTAGACGCTGACTTCGGTTTTTTTAAACCTTTTTTCATGGCCTGCTGTTCATGGTACAGAAGATCAATGTAATCCGCCGTGCTGATCGAATCTTCCCCGCTTCCCTCAAGGTTGTTCCCTTCACTATACTGATTTTTTGATTATTTGTTTTAATGATTATTTATTATATTGGCAAATATTAATAAGTTGAAGTTGAAGCGCTAAATTTCTTAACTCGCCTGGTTTGAATCGCCTACCGTCTCACAGATACTGCGTCACTACAGCGTCATCGC
>JALJCO010008271.1:0-35368 GCA_023101725.1 Atherinomorus stipes | reverse complement strand
ATAGGTTTGTGTTTTTCCCCATTTGGTTTCTCTTTCAGTGTTAGGCTTTGTCTGTCTCTTTATTTGTTCCTTCGAGCAGCATCACTAACCCCATCTCCCTTTACAGTTTAATTTTTGCAGGTTTTTGTTAATGCTTTAATTCTCACCTCATGAACAATAAAAAAAACATCTTTACTCCACCCTTTTCCACCTGAAACCAGTCTTTTTGTTTGCGTCCTCAACCCCTAGCAGAGCTGGGACGTAACAACTGCCATATTATTGACATGTTTGTTATGTCTCCGTTTTTTTTTAGAAAAAACTTACCTTTGGTCCCAGTAAACCGAAGCCATCTGCTTCCGATCTCTCCACGTCAGGCCCCCCACCGGAGGCCTAGGAGGCCTAAGATACAGTTAGAAATGGCAAAAAAACCACAGAGCTGGCGTAATTACAGGAGAGTATTAAAGTGATAAAGGCAACTATGCTTGCCCCTTCATTTATACTCACCGGGGGGCCGAGGGACCCTTCCTGCTGATCCAGATGGCCCAATCAGCCCTTGAGGCCCTCTGTCCCCCCCTACAAACCAAAGTGACTTGTCTTTTACTTGTTGAGCCTAAAAGGTTTAAGTTCAGATTAGGGATTTATATTGTTATAATTTCCTTGATACCAATATTGATGTGTCTTATAGATACCAATAGTTATTGATAGTCTTATTGAAACTATAACGCAATTTAGAGTAAACAATAAAGACATTACAAGATGGTAAAAGATCAGTCAATTGAGAGGAACTACTTGTTTGGACGTATTGATGGCAGTAATCTGGATGAACGTAATCGGTAACAGTCCTGAGGAGACGGAACAGCGGGCGGCGCTGTGATTCTGTACATCCACAGATTTAATGGGGTTTTCTATCATCTGTACAAAAACAACTACAGGGTTTAAAAAGTGAGACCACATTATGCTTTTTTTATCAGTCACAAAGTGATCGAACATATTGTTAGATGTTTCCGTGGTTTCCAGCGTGAACTGTCAGCATTTATGGGCTTGATAGCAGCTAGCCACTTAGCATGTTGTTCGGGACTTTTTCTGTTGTTTTGGGAACTGGAACAAACATCTTCTCTCGTCCGTGTGATAGATATGTTTATGGCAGCCATACACAGCGGGACTTCTCGGTATTTCCAAAGTAGAATAAACGAAGATTGACGAGTAATGAAGCAGGTAATTCAGTGGCTCCCCTATGCAACGAAGCCATGTTTTCACCTGTTACCTAACCGGATGTGACGAATTTGGCGAAAATTCCCGGATGTTCGCGGTGATCCATAATAGGGCTTGGGAACCGACGTCACAGCGCAATGCATTGTGGGAGGTAAATAACACGCCGCTGCCCTGTTTTGAGGCCAGCCAGAGAGACCGACTGAGAACAAGAAAACGGCAGGATGCTTAAAGTTTAAAAAGAAAGAAAAGACCGGTACCAAGATAAACTTCTTCCCGAGGCAAGGAGACGCTATCTGGAGAAGATTGCGTTAATCATTGATAAGGATCCATATGAAATGCTGGCTAGAGAGTGGACCCGTGACCCTGATCTTCTGCTTCCTCTAACAATATTTTCACATACTTGGTCTGTGGCGTGAGCGCCTACACTTCGTCTCAGTTTCGGAATTACACGTCCCTGGAAGCTCATGAACAGTTTATGAACGGCTGGGTCCAAGAAATGGAAGCCTGCAAACTGATGGGCTCAGACATCATCATCATAAATGCTTTTCCAGGGTTCCTTTCATTCATGTGTTTGAATGAGGCTTCCTTGTAGCCTGTTAGCATGCTAACCGCACTATATACAGAGGTTATGTTACAAAATAAAAAGGTAGCTTTACGGGCAATTTCGATGAAAAATAGGAGAAAGTATGAAGGTTATCGTCCAATTATGACACATATTTGCACTACCGGAATGAAAATGCCTACAGCACACGAGGAAGGATGGGATGTTAGTAAAATGTATGTCTGTGCGTCTTGTAGCTGCTATCCATGCCATCCGCCTCCTCCGGGTTACTTCTGACATAAGACTCCTTTGATTATGTTTTCATGTTGGAAACGGAAAAAAATAAATAAATAAAAAAAGACGGACGGTTTTCAGTTTTTTCAGATCGATCATGTGCAGGAAAATTGCAACCCACATCACAGCAAAGGTTCGGGAGGCAATGCCATGCTGACATTCCTCCATTCCGACATGGACCCAACTGTCAAAATAGCAACAACTAAACGTCTCATCATTCTGGCATTTTTTTCATCCTATGGTCCAAATGACATCCCACGATTCCAATAATTCCTTTAAAAACCTTCTCCGGCATTCAGATTTCTACGTACTTTTACAGCATCATCTTTACTCCACAACCTCGCAAAGCAACTTAATAATCTGTTATCAAAATCTCCTGAAACGGGAAATATAATCTGCCTCCACGTATTAATGTAACTCCAGCTGGTCTGAAACATGTTAGATTCATATCTGAATCTCAGGATCTCTGACTGTCAGCAGAAAAATCACCGTCAGTCACCGCAGCTGGAGCAGAGTCTCCACAGAGCCGCGCGTCTTTGCGCGCGCTGGCATCATCGTGCAACATAACTGCAGTTGCAGATATCAGTGACGGCGCTGCAGGTGACACCTGAAGTCACTGAGTCATTCTAGTGAAAACGTGTGAATAATGTCCAGTCTCCATGCTGTACAGCAGGGGAGGGCGCATCGCTGTGCGCATTTATGGATGCCGGCATTACACTTTTTTTTCTTTTTTTAATCTCCAGACGCAGCGGTTCGTCCACATTCAGTGAAATGGTTCGGAATGAAGCCGCATCATCCAGATAAACACTGAGCTCCATCAGAACTGTTTAAAAATCTGATTTCAGAAGCTAAAACTTTATTTTGGAAATTAATCAGAACACACAGTTAAAGAAATCACCAGCGCGCTCGCTCTCAGCACAATTTAAAAAGCAATAGGAGAAGATTGCACACTGTACTGTTAATTATATCTAATTCTTTTAGCTTTATATATATATATATATATATATAGTTTGTGCTTTTTAATATATATTTTAGATAAGTAATCTATTTGCCATCATGTGTCTTCTCGTCTGTTTATATGCAAACGCACTGCAGTTTTTATATTTGGAGGGTTTGGAGGGGAAACTGGATTTCATTCCTTGGCATTTTACCAAATTACCAAATTGTGTGTTGTGGCAGCAAATATTTATCCATTTGCAGAAGCTAGCCTCCTAATGAGGCTCTCTTCATCGTTTGCAGTTCAGTACCGGACAGCACCGAGTCCGAGACTCTTATTAACACATGTTTCCTTACATGGAAAGCTTTGTCGGAATGGTGGGACGTTTGTGTGCCAGAATAGCGGGATTTCAGGATGGTATGTCGGAATGCCAGCATGTAACCAGCAAATTCTACCCGTGTTACGTGAGTAGCCCGACTTCAAACAATGGCCTCAAAACATGGAGAATCCTCACGTCGACCCCCGCGGGGCTTACGCTGTGACGTCACGTTCCCAAGCCCTATTGTGATCGGCATTATTTTACGTCGCCACCGATGCAGTCGGATTGCTGACATCTGCTGTCAGGTAAGGGGAACTACAAGTTGATGAACACCTTATCCTGGGACAACTAAGGCCGTCATTTTGGGGTTTGTTTGTTTGTTTGTTTTTTTCTATTTGGACGTGATAATTTAATTCAGATTAAACTTGTGTTAGCCTACTGTAAAATCTGGACTTTTCCTTTATAAAGTAGGAATTGATATTTTAATCATGTCTCCCACCACCACAAAAACAAAACAAACAAACAAAAAGAAAAAAAAATAAAGAGTTCTGAACATTTCTACCTAGAAAGGCTTCAATTTGACGGATGGTAAAATAGACGTTTTAATTCTCTGATTGGTACTACTGTTGACGAGTAGCGCCACTGTTGCCTAGCAACGGCCTGGTCTCGTTCCTGCGAAAACGGAGCTTAAACATAAGCCCGAGGTGATTGCTGAACCGAACTTTTCAAAATGAAGAATAGAGAATGGAGAATGGAGAATGGAGAATAGGACACTTATCAAGAAAAGTGCCATGACAGCAGGTCTGAATGAATGAAATCTGATAGAGACGCAGCTTCAGATGGCGACTCCTGTCTTTAAAGTTTGTTTGTTTTAGTTTTTTTCTTAGACTTTTTTTTATCAGACTTATTAGACTTTTTTTTTTTATCAGACTTTTTTTTTTTTTGCTTATCAAATTATGTTCACAACTTTAGTTAGGCCTATACGCACATCAACCGGTGCAAGCAGGAGAAAAAAAAGATCGTTTGACCCAGGAAGATCCAGTGGGATTGAAACGGAATAAATGCAGTTGGGAGTAAGTGTGCAAGCTTTTCCTCCCACTTTCCAAGATGAAATTATGCCAAATAGCATGCTGATTGTATAAGCCAATATGACCATTATAAGAACCGCAATCCATAGATGAAGATTAACGTTGGCATCTCTTCCAAACATGAAAGAACGAAGCCGAAGTTTCTCTTTAAATAGACAATTAATTGTCTGTTAAACATTACTGCTGTTTGATGTCCAAAAGTAACAGGTATCGTGAGTTGATTGTTCACCTCATTCTCAAACTGGCTCTGTAAAAGACAGGAGCAGAATGACAGAGTGCAAGTATTCCTGGCTTACACCAAGGATCAGCGATCTGCTGGTTGTGTCTGCCCTCGCAGGGCACTGATAGGGTCCAATGCCCTAACATCTACTGGCTGAGCACAAAGTAGGCAGCCTCTTTATTGTAAAGTATGCATAAAACGCCACTGCACCTTATTTACGCCACCGCGCGGGTTTTGCATGAGCGCGCGTAATTTCACCACCGCGCGTTCAGATTCACGACGCGTTTACGCGGAAAAAACGGCGCCTCCCGTTATTTACGGTTTAGAATGCGCCGTGAAATTACGTATGTTTATTGATCCCTTCGGCTTGCAATATCTGTTACACCTGGACAGGTGTCCAGTCCATCACTGGACCAGCAGACTCGCGCTCACTGAGACTCCAGAAACCAGTTAGTTAACCCGCCTTCTGTAGAAGGAGGAGGGACCCGGAGAACCAGGAGAACCAGGAGAACCAGATCCTGGAACCGAAAGTAAACTTCAGTCTGCGTCAGAGCAGCGGGACGGAGAGGAGTCGGAGAGTTCTGGTTCTGGTGGAGCGGCTTTAACTGGACTTCTGGAAGCTTGAAGGAAGGATGGAGAACCTGGTTCTGGTTCTGGTTCTGGTGCAGGGTAAGAAAGTTTCCCGTATTTCCAGCAGGAAGCAGGTGACAGCGTGGACTTGTCTTCTTTTCCTCTGAGATGAAAAATCAGCAGATTTTTATTTCCGTCATTAATGTCACGTTTCCAAAGCGGCGCGAGCCAAAGCAGGAGATCACGATGATGACGATGAAGATGGTTTTAGAGTCCAGAAACAAGCAGAGACAGGGGCCGTTTCTCAGTTCCTAGTTTGCGCACTACATACTCGTGTACTTGTGAGTACAGACTTGTGGGTTCGTACTAGAAGTCTGCACTTGTGGAGTTCATAAGCACAGACTCCGCCTACTTGATGGATCGAGACAACAGGCTCGTTCGACTTTGGCTATCTGCAGCGCAACTCGGCTGGAAGTGAGGGATTGTGGTCCTGGAATGTTGCATGCTGGTTAGAAACTTTGTCCGACTTCAGACTGCGCCTGCACGGCACCGGAAAACGTGACCAGACCACATGATCATCAAACATCGCGGGAGCCGTCCGTCTGCAGTCGGAGCGTGCAGTTCCTCCTCAGCAACTGCAGCACCTGGACCTGCCTCCGCCGCCGCCGGAACCTGGTTCTGATTGGTTTCACCTCTCACTGACGCAAGCTCCGATTTTTGGACGGGACTGTCCCCCAGTAATAAATCCATTTAGGTGTTTTAAACAGGCTACAAAATCAGCCTTGGTGTTTCATACTGTAGTTAGGCTGATGTTCACAAACCTGGACAGACTGATTTATGAACAGACTGATATCTGACTGCTGCAACAGAGGAACACAAACGTGTTACAGCCACAAGTTATTCTACTCAGATAAATATAAAGCTTAATAAGTTATACCAAAACTTTCACAAATCCTCTTCATAATTTGGATTTGATGGACTTATTGGTGTGTATCCACCTTTCCACTTGCTCCCCCTTATGTTATCCATGAGTATGCTACCCAAATCCTTAATAAAATAAAATAAAAAATATATAATAGGCTATATATTATTTATTTCCAGCCCCATATAGAAAAAAAAGGTTTCTATTTCTTTATTTGTTTTAAATTTATCCTTCAAGGCAAAGCATTTATGGTTTTTATATTTGAGCCAGGACATTTACCAGATTATTGTCCTCTGTGTTGCACCTTAACATGTAAACAACATTCTGTCTACTACAGTCCAGTTCAAGTTCATGCAATCAGCGTCAACAACACGCTGTTTCAATACTCTGAAATTAGACTTGATCACATCTGCACAGCGTTCAGTAACTTTGAGCTCAATAAAGGCAAATGCCGCGAGATCCTCCGTTATTGCAGTCTTCACGTTGGCGAACTTGTCCAGCTGAGATGCGCTGCGTTTATGGTCCGCCCCCGAGACTCACGCAGCTCTCGTCTGACCATGAAGTCAGACGGTAGACAGACGCAGTCAATCCGAACGAGCCTAATGCAAACTTGTGACATCACCACCAACGGTGCAGCAGTGAACAAGGGCCGCCTGTCAACATGAAAATAATATTATTCTGTAGCTGTTTGTTATTTATTGTTGTGGAGATGTAGAGATGGTACTGAAACAAATAAAAACAATTAAAATAACTGCTCCAAAACAATTACAGCCTACTTAGTGGATGTTTTTGTTGTTTTTTTTTCCAAACGTGTAAATTTCGAATACATAAGCACATTAACGCAAACGGACAATCAGGTCATAATTATATGATCAAAAACAGCTGTGAGAGTAAAGCTGGAGAAAGAGCTGCAGATAAAAGACCAAGAACAGGAAAGAAAGAAATGACCGCTCAGGTTTGGCTGTTGAGGGAGGAAGGAGGGAGGAAGGAGGGAGGAGGAGGCTGTCAAACGCTGTGCGTGTGCAGGTGCATGCTGGGATTTATATCTGGCCAAGTACGCACGAGCCTCCTCTGATGCATGCTGGGTAAAATGGGCGGAGAAAGTTTTCATCCGGGGATTTCCAGTGAACTTGCTGATTAGCGAACTTTTTAATGGAACATGACTTGGACCGCAGGTGATGACGTTTCACGAGTCCACGAGCACGCAAGTACGCACAAGTACGCTGATTGAGAAACGGCCCGGGTCTCACTTCCTTGTAGGCGTCTCCAGCACAGACAGACAGACGGTACTGTGGAATCCAGCAGGATGACGTCAGACTGCGGCGCCATCTTGAAGCGGTCGACCCGCGTTCGTCATAATACAAACTTCCAGAAACATGAATATTCTGAAGTTGTAGTTGTATAATTATCACTTAATGTTTGTAGACCGGGTTAAAGTCTCGCTAGAAGCAGGTTTTTTCTCCCTCAGATGTTCGTCAGAAAGCACATTTATCATCAGACATGAGGTTTAAGATGCCGGTCAGTTCATTTGTTATCAATGTCGCTTTCATGGCGATATTAAAAGATCAGGACGATGAAAAATATACTTTCTCAGTAGAATCAGGAGACTACTTACAAGGTAAATACTAAATACAAGGTAAAATGCTAAATTCACTATAGTTATTCAAATAAACTAAAAATGAATAAATGAATAAATAAAATTATTAAATGCAATTTTGTGAAACAAAATATTATTGAAATTCACTTTAATAGAATTATGAGAATGAAAAAACAAACAAAACTGTTCCAGACACATTACAGCTCCTTTCTCATGAACATGGACCAACATACCTGTCAACAGGTGCAGACGTCTGATTGGACGTTACAGAATCACCTGATAACCTGAAAGTGTTGCTAAACAACATTTTAGTTCAGGAACTGTATCATGCTTTTTTAATTGTTTTATTTTTTTGTTTTGTTTTTAATATATAAATTACAGCTAATTTAACTAACAGCTGATTTATTTTCCTCATTTAATGGAAAGATATGAATAATTTTGAAGACTGTATGTGCACATTAATTTAAAAGCCACATTAGTCTAAATAGGATTCTATATATCTAAAACGTGAAAACATGTATTTATTGTTCTTAATCAGAGATCCTCAACTGATCATTTTCTTTTTGATATAATCTTATTTTCAAGGTAAATATCTGCACATCAATGTTTTTGTCTAAATAGTGTAAATATGATTATATGAGATGTGGAACAAAGTGGTTCTTGGTCTGAGTTTCTCATGTAGTTCTTGTACACGGCTCATTCATCCAACAGTAGTATCGGATCGGTATCGGCTGATATACTCAGCCCAAATATCGGTATTGGATTGGATCAGAAACTGGATCTGACTAAAATACATTCATAGGACAGACAGAATCATGATTAACTCATACAAATGTGACAAATAATTCATTTTTTCCATCTCAATTTTAACCAGGGAAGCATTTGAGAACAAATTCTGATTTAAAAAGTTTTATTTTTACTCTAAATGTTTATTATTCAGATATCGCCTCATAAATAAATCCTTATAGATGAACATGTGGGATTACATGGACTCCTATTTCAAACAGAAAATGTCCACTACTTACCAGCTGCAACTTTCACAAATCATTTGATATCAAACTAAATGTAATAATTTTTAAAATGTAGCCTATTACAGTTTTTCTTTAGTTTATTTATATTTGTAATTCTCAAATATTTTGAGGTAACTTTTAGGAAAAAAAAGCACAATATCATAGTAGAGGAACAAAACAGAGCTGAATGTCAGCTGATATGGATTTAAAATAGAATATTTACATCTGAAAAACACGAGGCATCAACAAATATTATAAATATTACACAAATTATCAATGAGAAATAAATTAAACTCAAATAAACATCAAATCAACAGCTTTTTATAGTCTAATAAACTGAACAAAGCAAACAAAAGGAGAAGCTGAAACAGCCACAAACATGCTTTAAAAAAATCTGTTTTTCATAAATAAGTATTTTACATGAAAATATATGAACATAATTGGATTTATGTGTAAAACGTGTTACAAATTGTTGTGGGAGGAAACACACATGCCGGGACCTCCTCCTCACATTCTGCACCTTGTTTTGCTGGACGCTGCTGCAGATGCACGTCAGCATTTTACATTTATTCTTTAGGTTTTCCTGTTTGCACTCTGGCGTTTTGTGGCACAACAAAACTATTATCATGACAGATGGTGAACTGGCGAGTTTGTTCAGGTCTTCCCACGCAGAGAATCTCTTCTTCTTCACCCCAAAACCAAAACATTTCAAGTCAGTGCCAGAAGATGTGACGTGCAACGCTGCAGGTCAGGAGACCTTATATGCAAAAACAAAGCTCTTTTTTTAAAGGGGAACTTCGTTTTTTTCAATCTGGATCTATTTTCAGCATGAATCCGTTCATTTCTCCCCCAGACAGTTTTGGTGTGACTTGAATTCCTTCAGCAGATTTTTAGCATACGCTGATCTGGAGTGGATCTAAATATCTCCTGAAGGAATTCAAGTTGCACCAAAACTGTCTGGATGAGGAAATGAACGGATTCATGCTAGAAAATAGATCCAGGTTGAAAAAACGAAGTTCCCCTTTTAACTGGTAAAACAACAGAAGGCTGAGTCGTTACTGTTGGTCTGTAAAACTGGAAAAGGAACTTAAAACCACAATGAAGCCGTTGACTTCAATGTTGAATGAGAACGTTCTCTGGCAGACGTCACGTCCGGTTTCTGCGAAGAACGCCACAGTCTGATCAGCTGCTGAAATGCAGCCATGTTTTCTTTTTTTTTTTTACTTGTCCTGTCCAGCATCAGCAGCAGAATGGAAATCTGATTGCTTTATTCTGTTGAACAGTTTTGCTTTACCAAGCGGAGCTTTATGAACATAAGGCTCCACTTGATATCATGTTTATTCATTTTATTTCTTTAATTAAACATTTGTCTATTACACCATTCCATTTCATACTGCTGGGCCTGACAAGGGAGAAATGAAAGTTAACAGAGGTAATGATAGAAAGTGAAACAGAGAGAGAGGAGTAAGGAATAGGAAGAGAGAGAGGAGAGAAAACATGAATCCACTTATACAGTTCACTGGTACATCTGTACCGCGATCCCTAAACAACCAAGGTCTCTGTTGGAAAACAAAACAAGCAATCCCCTACAGGAGGACCTGCAGGTGGCTTAAATATCCTCAGATCATACAAACACACGCAGAACTACGCAGAGAAGAGGTACAACCTAGTCATCGCAATGGGAAGTAGAGAAGAGGTACAACCTAGTCATCGCAATGGGAAGTAGAGAAGAGGTACAACCTAGTCAGCGCAATGGGAAGTAGAGAAGAGGTACAACCTAGTCATCGCAATGGGAAGCAGTGTCACAGCATCAACATGCATAATAAAGGGTGCTCCGTGGTGATACAGTCATGCAGATGCAGCCTCGTCTCTGCAAGGAGGAGGAAGCCCGCAAGGCTCACGACCCAGGCCCCCAGCAGCCACCCAGAGGCCCAGATCCCAGCTACCCCCCCCCCCAAAGAGCGGACATGCATCCCCCAAAGGGCGGCAAAAGGCGGCCCCAGCCGGAGCCCCCTGCAGTCTGGGGGCCCAGGCCCCAGCGGACCAAGACCAGCAGCTGCCGACCACACCGGGCGCCGGGCGTCCCCCGGAGCGGAGACAGCGCCGGGCCCAGGGCCCAAGCGCCCAGGAGCAGCCACCCCCCCCCCCCGGACCCGGGCGGCCCAACCGAAACCCAGGAGGACCGGACCCCCAGACGACGCCCCCCAGGGCAGGCCAGCCCCCACCCCAAAGTCCCTGCCCCATACACCTGACACCAGGGCGCCACCACCTCTACCACCCCCTACCCCCCCACCACGCTCACACACACACTCCCCACACACCTACCCCAACACTAGGGCTGAAAGATATACCATCACCGCCTCCACATCGAGACACGGGCACCCAAGACATCAACACCGCAAGAGCAACCACACAAAAGATACAGATCCCCCCCACGCCCGCCCCGCATACAAAGCCCCGGAAGCCACAAACAAAACCGCACCCCCACCAAAGCGCCCGGCCCCCAACCAACCCGCAGCCACACCGCACCACACCGACACCAAGATGCCCGGCACGAACACCGAGATACGAACCTCCGCCCACACCGCCCAGCCCTACCCAACACCTCCGTGTACCCCCCCACACACACATACACCCACCCACTCCGCTCTCCGACCTTACATACCCACACTCACTCCTCCCTCCACCCCGAACACTCTCCTCCCTCTACCATCCACACCTACCCCCACCTCCTCATACCCTCTAACACACACATGCACTCCCCCCACATAACTGCACCAACCCCTCCCTACCCCCCACACATACGCCCCCACCTCCCTATACCCCCAATACCCCCAATACCCCATACAGTCCCCCCTTACATGTCCAGCCCCGCCCATCCCTCTGACCTATCACACTCCCGCCCTTCCTTCCTTCAGCCCCTCATGACCATCCCTACTAGACACTCACGAGCATGCCACTCCTTCCTCCATCCCCCTTTCCTCCAACCACTTACCCACATCTCCTCCCCCTTTCCTCCAACTACTTACCCACATCTCCTCCCTCTTCCAGCCCAAGTTCCTCCCTCCCACATTTCCTCTTTCACACTCTCATTCATTATTCTCACATACCCACCTCGCTCTTGCCCATGCCCTCGTGCCTCCTGAGTGGTAGCTCGGGCCGGGGAAGGAGCCGTGAGCTCGAAGCCCCCAACACGTGTCCCCCCCCCCCCCCCCCACCCCCGGACGCAGCAGGCCAGGCATCCCCCAGGCCAGCAGATCCCCCGCAATGCAGCTAGCCTTAACCACTAGCGCGTGAAGCAGCCACTGTTCCCCCCTCCCCCCAGTAGTGCCTGGGAGACCGGGGTATGAAAGGACCCTGCCCCCCCACCCCCACCCCCTGCTCATGACTGTGTGTGTAAGATGTGTGTTGTTTGCAGTTAAAACTGAGGGGCAGTGCCAAGTCATGCCGGGAGTGGGGTCGTGTAGGGGGCATGACCCCCCAACCGGCCCCTCCCTCTTTCCACACACTATATGGCCCACCCCTCAGAAGTGGTTGTGAGCTGTTGTTATTTTATGTGTTTAGGTGTCTAAGTGTGGTTAAAACTGGGGAGCAGGCTGTCTCTAGATGTGGCAAGCAAAGGCACTTTGGTGCCCTCCCTCACCACGCCCGCCCCCTGGAAGAAGAGCCGTTACCGGCATTAGGTACCCCTGCCTCCCGGGTTTCCCCCCAGGGCAGAAGGGGGCAGGCATGGCCGCCCTCACGGCCAGGCGACCGGCATTCACCACAGAGGGGCCAGCCTCGGCCCCTGGGGGCGCCCGACCACCCCAGGCCAGGGAGGGGGGAAAAGGGACGGGAGCGGAAAGGGTCGGCGGAGGGGCCAGAGTCACCGGCCCAACATCCCCAGGCCTCGCAAACCCCCCTAGAGGCACGCAGAGCTGCTTTTTTTTTTTTTTTTCCTCCCCTTTTCTCCCCCACTCTATTGTATCACCCCTAAACCCTTCTTCAAACAACCCACAACTTTACCCCCGTCAACACTCCCCCATCCCATCCTCCTCCCGCCCCTCCTGCATAGCCAGTTAGTCCCCGCACATCCACCCCCCGGTACCAATGCCCCCCCCTCCAAATCCAAGCCTGCACCCCACCCAGGCCGCGACACGCACAATCCCCCAACCCCGCCAGAGCCACCACCCACCCACACATCCCCCCCACCCACCCAGCCGCCCCGCATCCGATCCCCCCACAGATCCACCCCCCGCTCCCCACCCAAACCCCCCCCCCAACCCGACACACACAAACCCCACCAATGCACCACCACCCCCACACCCAAACACCCATCCCCCATGCACCCCCACCCACCCACCCACCCATCTCCACACACCCCCACAGGCAACCACACACACCCGCATTCACGCCCCCCCTCCAGTCACACACCCACCCACACACACCATGGACGGGGACCACGGGGCCACCAGCCCCCCACGCCACAAGTCCACCGCACCCAGCCCCCGGACCACGCGAGACCAACCCGTACGAGACCACCTGCGCAGGCCAGCCCCCAACCAACACAGCGGCCGGGCAGGACACGCACCCGGCGTGGAAAAGACCCGGCCACCCCCGCAACCCCCCACTCCCCACACCCCCCCCCCACCGGCACACACACCCGCACGCACACAGCAGAGGTGCCCCGGCCCCCGGCGCAGTGACTAGACACCAGGTCGTGAGGACCGGCCAAAACCACAGGAGGCACGTCCCGCCGGCCCGCCCCCCCCCCCAGCGCCAAGCCGGGGGGGCTGCTGCGGCAGATTTGATGACGTCACTATTATGCGACACCATAACAAGTAAATGTCTGTAAATAAGGATGAATCACCACAAAAAAGCCGCTTTGAGCTCACCCGGGGGGTCCGATTGATGTTTGGTAGCAAAACATTGGTGAAATGAAGGAGTTTGTGGCAGATAATGATTATTTAGAGGCTGCGCACAGTTGCCCCATCACTGTCATATCGCGCATATGCTGATCTGGAGTGGATCTAAATATCTCCTGAAGGAAATCAAGTTGCACCAAAACTGTCTGGGGGAGGAAATGAACGGATTCATGCAAGAAAATAGATCCAGGTTGAAAAAAACCGAAGTTCCCCTTTAACTGGTAAAACATCAGAAGGCTGAGTCGTTACTGTTGGTCTGTAAAACTGGAAAAGGAACTTAAAAACCGCAATGAAGCCGTTGACTTCAATGTTAAATGAGCTGAGAACGTTCTCTGGCAGACGTCACGTCCGGTTTCTGCGAAGAGCGCCACAGTCTGGTCAGCTGCTGAAATGCAGCCATGTTTTTTAATAACTGATTTATGCAGGCGCGCTTGTTTCTGTTGCATAGATCATCATGAAGAACGTTCTGGTCTATAAAACATGAAGAAAATGTCTGATGAACAGCAGAGTTTCCTCGTTTAAAGTGACTGCTGAGTGTAAGGATGTTGCAGAGATGTACAACCCTGAAATCTGGCTCATGGGATCTTATGTACCTGGAACCAACGGTTTCTGTTTGTGTTCTCACTTTGTCCTCTCTGTGTGTCCTCAGTGTCCCAGCAGGTCTCAGACGTGGACGTGTCTGAGGGGGAACCCTTCGTCCAGCTGTCCTGTAGGTTTTCCACCTACGACGTGGACGACCCCATAGTGAAATGGAGCCGCTACGACCTCAGTCCTCCAACCGTCCACCGTCAGCCTGAAGGAGACGTCCGGGAGTACCAGAACCAGAACTACAGAGGAAGGACATCCATGAAGGCTGACGCTCTGGATACTGGAGACCTCAGTCTGAAACTGACCGACCTGCAGCCGTCAGACAGCGGGACCTACACCTGCAGCGTCACATACTTCAGTAAAACACGAAACGTGACAGATGTCCAGCTGCTGGTCAGAGGTTAGTACCACCTGCTGTAGGTACAGGTCAGAGGTCAGTACCACCTGCTGTAGGTACAGGTCAGAGGTCAGTATCACCTGCTGTAGGTACAGGTCAGAGGTCAGTACCACCTGCTGTAGGTACAGGTCAGAGGTCAGTAACACCTGCTGTAGGTACAGGTCAGAGGTCAGTATCACCTGCTGTAGGTACAGGTCAGAGGTCAGTATCACCTGCTGTAGGTACAGGTCAGAGGTCAGTATCACCTGCTGTAGGTACAGGTCAGAGGTCAGTATCACCTGCTGTAGGTACAGGTCAGAGGTCAGAGGTCAGTATCACCTGCTGTAGGTACAGGTCAGAGGTCAGTATCACCTGCTGTAGGTACAGGTCAGAGGTCAGTACCACCTGCTGTAGGTTCAGGTCAGAGGTCAGTATCACCTGCTGTAGGTACAGGTCAGAGGTCAGTACCACCTGCTGTAGGTACAGGTCAGAGGTCAGTATCACCTGCTTTAGGTACAGGTCAGAGGTCAGTACCACCTGCTGTAGGTACAGGTCAGAGGTCAGTACCACCTGCTGTAGGTACAGGTCAGAGGTCAGTATCACCTGATGTAGGTACAGGTCAGAGGTCAGTATCACCTGCTGTAGGTACAGGTCAGAGGTCAGTATCACCTGCTGTAGGTACAAGTCAGAGGTCAGAGGTCAGTATCACCTGCTGTAGGTACAAGTCAGAGGTCAGAGGTCAGTATCACCTGCTGTAGGTACAGGTCAGAGGTCAGAGGACAGTACCACCTGCTGTAGGTACAAGTCAGAGGTCAGTATCACCTGCTGTAGGTACAGGTCAGAGGTCAGTACCACCTGCTGTAGGTACAGGTCAGAGGTCAGTATCACCTGCTTTAGGTACAGGTCAGAGGTCAGTACCACCTGCTGTAGGTACAGGTCAGAGGTCAGTATCACCTGCTGTAGGAACAGGTCAGAGGTCAGTATCACCTGCTGTAGGTACAGGTCAGAGGTCAGTATCACCTGCTGTAGGTACAGGTCAGAGGTCAGTAACACCTGCTGTAAGTAAAGGTCAGTGCCACCTGCTGTAGGTACAGGTCAGAGGTCAGTAACACCTGCTGTAGGTACAGGTCAGAGGTCAGTACCACCTGCTGTAGATACAGGTCAGAGGTCAGTATCACCTGCTGTAGGTACAGGTCAGAGGTCAGTACCACCTGCTGTAGGTACAGGTCAGAGGTCAGTACCACCTGCTGTAGGTACAGGTCAGAGGTCAGTACGACCTGCTGTAGATACAGGTCAGAGGTCAGTAACACCTGCTGTAGGTACAGGTCAGAGGTCAGTATCACCTGCTGTAGATACAGGTCAGAGGTCAGTACCACCTGCTGTAGGTACAAGTCAGAGGTCAGTACCACCTGCTGTAGGTACAGGTCAGAGGTCAGTACCACCTGCTGTAGGTACAGGTCAGAGGTCAGTATCACCTGCTGTAGATACAGGTCAGAGGTCAGTAACACCTCCAGGTCAGAGGTCAGTATCATCTGCTGTAGGTACAGGTCAGAGGTCAGTATCACCTCCAGGTCAGAGGTCAGTATCACCTGCTGTAGGTACAGGTCAGAGGTCAGTATCACATGCTGTAGGTCAGAGGTCAGTATCACCTGCTGTAGGTACAGGTCAGAGGTCAGTATCACCTGCTGTAGGTACAGGTCAGAGGTCAGTAACACCTGCTGTAGGTACAGGTCAGAGGTCAGTACCACCTGCTGTAGGTACAGGTCAGAGGTCAGTACCACCTGCTGTAGGTACAGGTCAGAGGTCAGTATCACCTGCTGTAGGTACAGGTCAGAGGTCAGGAACACCTGCTGTAGGTACAGGTCAGAGGTCAGTACCATCTGCTGTAGGTACAGGTCAGAGGTCAGTATCACATGCTGTAGGTACAGGTCAGAGGTCAGTATCACATGCTGTAGGTACAGGTCAGAGGTCAGTATCACCTGCTGTAGGTACAGGTCAGAGGTCAGTATCACCTGCTGTAGGTACAGGTCAGAGGTCAGTACCACCTGCTGTAGGTACAGGTCAGAGGTCAGTATCACCTGCTGTAGGTACAGGTCAGAGGTCAGTATCACCTGCTGTAAGTACAGGTCAGAGGTCAGAGGTCACCTCACCTCTCTCAATGCAGATATTTGTTTACTTTAGGAAACATCTTTCAGAATAAGATAACATCGAATTACAATAATCTCAGTTTATCCACTCATTTTCATCACATTATAATAGAAAACAAAGAGGAATTTGTATTTTAATCAGTTAATCAGTACCATTTACCCATAATACCACCATTACAGACCCAGACGGAGGTTTTATCATCATATCAAAAATAATCCTCTGACAACTGGTAATCTATATGGCCCAAACACTGATGATCCTTCTTTTCATAACTTCTTCTCATCCATATCCAACTTTTCTGACACCCAAATTGTAATCGGTGGTGATTTTAATACAGTAATAAATCCTTTAATAGACAGATCCAACATCTCGAGTATTCAGAAAAAAAAAAACTTTATTGTCATTGTACCAGCGTCCCAGTGCAATGAAATTCTTTTCCAGTACAACCCATCCAAGACTACACAGACAGACACAATACAAACAGAACCGGGCAGACTGAGGGTGCAGCCACTACGAGCAGCGCACCTGTTTGCAGAGTGAAAAAGATATACATTGGGACAGGTGGGGAGAGGAGAAAAAAAAGAAACCACTGTCCTCTGCAGAGGACGTGATAATGGGTTAAAAAAAACATCCTCAGTACAGTTAAGCACGTATACAGACAGTCACAACATCATGACACATGTGGTAGGGAGGAGGAGGGGTCCAGAGCCCAGTGAGGGAGAAGACGCAGCCACAAAGGGGGCGCATCCTCCATCCTCCACCGATTTCTGGTGGGAGGAAGTTAAGGACCAGCAGTGCAGTGGGATGTGCGCATCAGTGTCGTGAAAATGTGTGTGCGTAAGCGAGAGACAGCAGCTCACGCACAGTCTGTAGATGTTAGAGACGGCCTTCAGAGAGTCCCAACTGTTCTCGTGGAGGGGGGGGGGGGTGTTGCAGAGCCTCACTTCTGCAGTTTCTCCAAGGACATGTGGGAGTTAAGGAGCAGCTGCAAGGCCGCTCCCGGGGACCAGATTGAGATGAGGAGATAGTTTGGGTCCAGGCGGAGGCATGTTTCCGTCTGCCTGTAAAGTCTTCAGCAGGTCTCAGAGGCGACCAAATCAGCCACATTTGTGTTAATTACCCCCAATCCAAGTCTCCAACTGCTCCAGGTGGAACCCAACATCCTTTATGCTGTCAGACATCGTCCCCAGTTTGCCCCACAGGGCATCCACGAGTCAACGTGCACAAAGTTTGAGTCTGAGTGTTGGTAGCTCGGAGAAACAGCCTTCGGACGGCCGCCTGCCCACAGCTGCCGTCAGCTTCAGAGCTATTTCCCCATGAACCAGGAACCCGACAGCTTCAACCAGCAGGAACCCAGTTATCATAAATCTAAACATGTACAGGTCTTTAGTGTGACCTGCTGGGACCGTCCCGTCCGGACAAGATGCCCGCCCTGCACCTTGTCTCTGGGTAAAAAAATATTATCCGTTGTGATGAGAGACCCGCCGTCCAGATCCATAGTTGAAGTTTTAGGATTTAGGAGAAAAATACAGAGAGGCTCAGAGGAGACAAGACAAAGATTGCAGGGAAAACAGGGAGGAAGGGAGCAGAGGAAAGCACGTCTGCACTCGAACTGACAGCTACACGCACTTGGTAATCCACACAAACAATAATCCAGTTCATGGGTGATCTTGGTCTTGGCGATAGTTGGCGCAGTCGGCTCATTGATTTACACGTTTAATCAAAGCGGTGGAAAACATGAAAGATGCTCCAGAACAGCTGGACTGGAACTGGTTTGTGGTGGATCATCAGCCAGTTCAGAAGAGTGATGATGATGCTTAGGAAGATGGAGACATCAGACCTTACAGGTTAGAACCGGACTAGAACTGTAGTCAGCTGCCTACAGTCTGTCTCCAGCCTCAGGTCCACTGGTTCAGATAAAAGCCTGCAAGACCACAACGAAGGAACCAGAACTGTAAGGAACTGCACCGGTTTGACATGGAGTCAGGCGTGACAGATGAGAGGCACTTGTTCCCTGTGTTAGCTCAGGGAAAACCGGCGAACAAGTTAGCTTGAAGCTAGCGGTTAGTTCTTGGTTAGCCACGGCAAATAATGAGCTTTTAAAAATGAGAAGATAACTTCCATGGTTCCAGTGGAGTTTTAAATAGTTGCTGTTTCTAAAGATGAGGATGGAGGGAAGGATGCATGTTTGGAAGCAGCTGGAGGAGATCTGATGACCGGAGACGTCCTGTTATAACCGAGCAGCAGCAGCTGTCTGTCCGTACAGCAGCTGTGTGACCGATCCGATGAAGCAACGATGGTTGAAACAGAAGATTCCAGAGGACATGACTGCAATTCCATGTGTTAGAGTCTCAACAGCTCCAGTAAACAGAAGCTGCAGACAGGAGGCATGCAGAGGCTTCGACTGGTACCCGATAACACGGACCTGCTGCTTTATCCTCTTCAGAATAAAATTCTGGATCAGTAGGAAACTTAAATAAACTAACGCTGTACTTACGAGCTTTTAAACATTAACTGGCAAAACAACAGAAGGCTGAGTCGTTACTGTTAGTCTGTAAAACTGGAAAAGGAACTTAAAAACCGCAATGAAGCCATTGACTTCAATGTTAAATGAGCTGAGAACGTTCTCTGGCAGACGTCACGTCCTGTTTCTGCGAAGAGCGCCACAGTCTGGTCAGATGCTGAAATGCAGCCATGTTTTTTAATAACTGATTTATGCAGGCGCGCTTGTTTCTGTTGCATAGATCATTATGAAGAACGTTCTGGTCAATAAAACATGAAGAAAATGTTTTATTGACCAGAAAAAAAAGTATGTTGGATGTTGCAGAGATGTACAACCCTGAAATCTGGCCCATGGGATCTTATGTACCTGGTACCAATAGTTTCTGTCTGTGTTCTCACTTCGTCCTCTCTGTGTGTCCTCAGTGTCCCAGCAGGTCTCAGACGTGGATGTGTATGATGTGGAACCCTTCGTCCAGCTGTCCTGTAGGTTTTCCACCTACGACGTGGACAACACCATAGTGGAATGGAGCCGCTACGACCTCAGTCCTCCAACCGTCCACCGTCAGCCTGAAGGAGACGTCCTGGAGAACCAGAACCAGAACTACAGAGGAAGGACATCCATGAAGAAGGACGCTCTGGATACTGGAGACCTCAGTCTGGAACTGACCGACCTGCAGCCGTCAGACAGCGGGACCTACACCTGCAGCGTCACATACGTCAATAAAAGACTAAACGTGGCAGATGTCCACCTGCTGGTCAGAGGTTAGTACCACCTGCTGTAGGTACAGGTCAGAGGTCAGTACCACCTGCTGTAGGTACAGGTCAGAGGTCAGTACCACCTGCTGTAGGTACAGGTCAGAGGTCAGTACCACCTGCTGTAGGTACAGGTCAGAGGTCAGTAACACCTGCTGTAGGTACAGGTCAGAGGTCAGTAACACCTGCTGTAGGTACAGGTCAGAGGTCAGTACCACCTGCTGTAGGTACAGGTCAGAGGTCAGTACCACCTGCTGTAGGTACAGGTCAGAGGTCAGTACCACATGCTGTAGGTACAGGTCAGAGGTCAGTAACACCTGCTGTAGGTACAGGTCAGAGGTCAGTATCACCTGCTGTAGGTACAGGTCAGAGGTCAGTACCACCTGCTGTAGGTACAGGTCAGAGGTCAGTATCACCTGCTGTAGGTACAGGTCAGAGGTCAGAAACACCTGCTGTAGGTACAGGTCAGAGGTCAGTAACACCTGCTGTAGGTACAGGTCAGAGGTCAGTACCACCTGCTGTAGGTACAGGTCAGAGGTCAGTACCACCTGCTGTAGGTACATGTCAGAGGTCAGTACCACCTGCTGTAGATACAGGTCAGAGGTCAGAGGTCAGTAACACCTGCTGTAGGTACAGGTCAGAGGTCAGTACCACCTGCTGTAGGTACAGGTCAGAGGTCAGTACCACCTGCTGTAGGTACAGGTCAGAGGTCAGAGGTCAGTAACACCTGCTGTAGGTACAGGTCAGAGGTCAGTACCACCTGCTGTAGGTACAGGTCAGAGGTCAGTACCACCTGCTGTAGGTACAGGTCAGAGGTCAGTACCACCTGCTGTAGGTACATGTCAGAGGTCAGTACCACCTGCTGTAGGTACAGGTCAGAGGTCAGTACCACCTGCTGTAGGTACATGTCAGAGGTCAGTACCACCTGCTGTAGATACAGGTCAGAGGTCAGTACCACCTGCTTTAGGTACAGGTCAGAGGTCAGAGGTCAGTAACACCTGCTGTAGGTACAGGTCAGAGGTCAGAGGTCATCATCTTTTTCATGTTTCTTAACAGAGAAATTTCCATCCTGGTCCAAAGCTCTCCTGGTTCTGGTTCTGGTTCTCCTGGTCTCAGCTGGTCTTTTATATCATTTCAGGTTCTGCTTCATGTCAGGTGAGTCTGTAAAACTCAATTACCCATAATGCTGCTGGTAACCATGAGTCCTCTTGTGGGTTAGTGATGGTGGTCCAGTCAGCATGGTCTTGGTCTTCATCACTCTGGTCAGCATTTCTTGTCTCTAATGTGCTGACAAACAGAGCTGGGTGAGATACTGTAGCCTTTTAGTAATATCCCGATATTTTTATGGCATGTTACAATACACAATGTATATCTGGATATTTTACTCTCAGCCTTGAATTAATGCTTTACTGCATATAATCACATCAGTGAGATGTTTCTGTGTAATATCATTGTTAATACTGTATTAATATCTGCTCATTTTAAAGATTCATGCCAAAATGGTGAAATCATAACTAAACAAACGGATCAACATTATTTATTAAACAGATAAAGCAGCAGCAGAAATGTCATTTTAAAACAAAATAAAATACCTTCTTAGGGCTCCAGACTGCCACCATTTTTAATAATGGATTAGATTTCAGTGTTTCCACTACCATTCTACAGGCCAAGGAAAACAAAACGTGTTGCTCAAGAAATCTTCCCAGTCATGGACAGATTCCTGCTAAAGCCCAAACACAAACGGTAACAGCTGTTGTTAAATGTTTACCAGCCACACTGCAGCTCTGCAGTCATGCAGGTCAGAAACTGGAAATCAGGAAGCATCGTCATGATTCCAGACAGACAGTGGTGGTCGTACAGAGAACAAGGACTCAACCTGCTGTTTGATCGCACAGTTAAAGTGACAGAAATAAAAGTAACAGGAAACAAAAGAAACTAATAATAAAAAAGTTTGTTTTTAATATTTCTGTTGAATCACAATTTAGGATCAATATCATGATTTTCATAGAATTTTTATTTATTACCTATGTCAGTTTCAGCTTATTTTACTGACAGTTCCTTGTTTTTTTCCTTCTTTAATGAGAAAGTATGAATTATTACTTATTGTCCCACACTTATGTAGTCTTTGTTCTACATTTAGATGAAATCTGGTCACCTAAATGCAACTTTGCTTAGCCAGATTGAGCCTAATGATTTCAACTAAGTGATGTCATTCAGTAATATAGGCCTAAATGCTTGTTATTGCTGTATTTTGCAAGTCAGATGAAATGATTAGGTATGTATGTGTGTTTTCTGTTATCGGTTATCAGTTATCAGTATTGGCCCTTAGGAGCTGAAATTCATCGGTACCACCAGGCCTGAAAAAATTCTAGGGGCAACACTGGATTTATATTGCGCTTTTCCTTGCACGGCATTCAAAGCTTCACAGTAGATCCATTATTCTTTCATTCCACATTCATACAGACCCTTTCCAAAAAATTAGAATATATCACAATAAACACCTTTTCAATGATATTCTAATTTTTTGGAAAGGGTCTGTACGTGGTGACGCTAAGCTGCGTATGTAGCCTCATTCATAAGTGGTGATGGTAAGCTACGTATGTAACCTCATTCATACGTGGTGATGGTAAACTACGTATGTAGCCTCATTCATACATGGTGATGGTAAACTACGTATGTAGCCTCATTCATAAGTGGTGATGGTAAACTACGTATGTAGCCACATTCATACGTGGTGATGGTAAACTACGTATGTAGCCTCATTCATACATGGTGATGGTAAACTACGTATGTAGCCTCATTCATAAGTGGTGATGGTAAACTACGTATGTAGCCTCATTCATAAGTGGTGATGGTAAACTACGTATGTAGCCTCATTCATACATGGTTATGGTAAGCTACGTATGTAGCCTCATTCATATGTGGTGAGGGTAATCTACGTATGTAGCCACATTAATACGTGGTTATGGTAAGCTACGTATGTAGCCACATTAATACGTGGTTATGGTAAGCTACATATGTAGCCACATTCATACATGGTGACGGTAAGCTACGTATGTAGCCACTAGGGATGTATACCGAGTACCGGTATCGTTTGGTACCGGTTCCTAATCTTAACGATACCAGGGTACCGTTAAGATTCTGGACTAACGATACTCTTATTGATACTTTTTGTACATCTACCTAACCATCGAGTTATCATTACGCAGTCAAATAATCACAATGATGGACTAAGACAGACACAATTCCCTTATTCTCCCAGCTGTCCTTCACCCACTTTTATGTCCAGGCTTCTTCAACATCATCTGAACAAATATTCTCCACCACTGGATCTTGTAACATCTTGTAATGTCTTTATTATCTACTCTAAGTTATGTTATAGTATCAATAAGAGAATCGATAAATACCGGTATCGATAAGGAGTATCGATATTGGTATCGGTATCGACAAAATCCTAACGATATACATCCCTAGTAGCCACATTCATACGTGGTGACGCTAAGCTACGTATGTAGTCTCATTCATACGTGGTGATGGTAAGCTACGTATGTAGCCACATAAATACGTGGTGACGCTTAGCTACATATGTAGCCTCATCTATACGTGGTGATGATAGCAACGTATGTAGCCACATTCATACGTGGTGACGGTGAGCTACGTATGTAGCCTCATTCATACGTGGTGATGGTAAGCTACGTATGTAGATAGATTTATATGTGGTGATGGTAAGCTACGTATGTAGCTACATTAATACGTGGTTATGGTAAGCTACGTAAGTAGCCTCATTCATACGTGGTGATGGTAAGCTACATATGCAGCCACATTAATACGTGGTTATGGTAAGCTACGTAAGTAGCCTCATTCATACATGGTGATGGTAAGCTACATATGTAGCCAAATTAATACGTGGTTATGGTAAGCTACATATGTAGCCTCATTCATACGTGGTGATGGTAAGCTACATATGTAGCCACATTCATACGTGGTGATGGTAAGCTACGTATGTAGCCTCATCCATATGTGGTGATGGTAAGCTTAGTATGTAGCCACATTCATACGTGGTGATGGTAAGCTACGTGTTGCGGCGTAAGCTTTTCAAAAGACATCCAAGCGCCGCTGCAGGCTAAGACATGGGTGTAGGCCTAATTGAAGACGCGTCATTTCAGTACTCACTGTGGACTTTATTGCCTATTTCACATGTTCAGAAAAACAACACTTACTTCATTGTCGTATTTCATGTTACCTTGTAATGGCATTTCCATTTCCAACAGGAATAATGTAACCCAGGTTGTAAATCCTGAGTTGAGTTCCCTCCTTTTCATCAATCTACCTGACTGTGTATGTTGGCTCCGCAGTTAAATCTCGCGATGGTTCAGTCACATCTCGCGAGATTCCCGCACGTCCAATCGCGAGTTGTGGTTGGGTGACGTTACGCTGTCATGTGACTCTCTGAATCAGGAAGTTAAGTACACTGTGGTAAGGCGCATGTTAGACGCTGTGGGACGCCGATGTGAAGAGAGCTGCAGGTTAGTCTCGGTTGTTTCTGATGTTTTTTTGTGTTAAAGTTACTTGACATTCACTGAGCGCATGTTATAATCGCAGGAGCCGCCTACCGCGACCTAAGCTGGGCCGAACGAGTTGTGTGGCGTTTAAATCTACGGAATTGGTGAGAGTTTGTGTTGTTGCTAAAGTTAGCTTAGTCGCTACCTCCATTCATTCTTATGGGCGCTGCTGCTTAGTGGCATGAAGGTTGCGGCTTGGTTTTCGATACCGTAGTACTTATAAGGAAGTCCATCTGTGCCAAATATTTATGTATTCTCATTGATGACTTATTTGAATGACCTTGTGGCACTAATTATTTTATATTTGTTTCTGAATTTGACTTTATATTTGACTGTTGTCACTGTAGTTGCATTTAATCTAATATGTATGGTGAATATTTATTAGTACCTTAAATGTAGTTAAATTTAGTCGTATAATTTTCTACTGTTTTGGGAAGTTATTGACTTTGAATTGTAGCACAAACCAGTGCTATTTAATGTGTGCACACTGGATTTATATTTATATTGACATGTTTATTGATTAACTGAAACACTGGTCCTATTGTGTTAAACAGGCCAGGTGACTTGATGGCGAGCTAATGATGGAGCAGGCCTCGAGCCTATGAGCCATACAGATTGCACTGATTAGTGTGAAGATTGAGCTACTCCTGCCAGGCCGGTAGGGGGCTCCTTGCAGCCCATGAACTTTTCCCCTTCCCACTACTTATGCCTCATTGCCCACTGGTCTACATGCCCCTCTGTCCACGGACTTGCACTGCACTTTAACCCTCTGGGTCTTCATTCAACTCCCCAGTGTGGGTTCAAATGAACTTTAGGTGGGAAGAAATGAACATTGGAACTCCTTTGTGTTCAAAATGAACCATAAACTCAGAATGTATGGATCAAATCATTGATACAACTTAATAGTCTGATCCCATTCTAAATAGTGTGACCATTGTATATATTTTCTTTTTTTTCTTTATGCGCGCTTGTTGGTTGGCCAATCACGTTTAATGTTTTCACTGGTTTCTTTTTGCATTAAAAGTAGTTTATGTACTCAAACAAACCCTATACTGTCTCAGTCAACTCTCTCTCTGAATGAACAACTGTGTCTTCTGATTAACTAGCCTGCAACTAGAATAATTAATATTCAAGTACTATCAGCAATATATGGTACATAAATCTGGCGAGCTAGCCAGGAGAGAGAGTTGTACAGAATTGGGTTTCTTTGCTGCTAAGCTTTGATACTTGTGAGTTATAACTTGTTTTGATACAAAATGGACATTTTGGCACAGTATGGAATTAAAATACCTAACTCGGTGTTGATTAAACACACAAATAACTCGGAGACTGACAAAGAAGTAGTTGATTTCTTGTTACAGTATGGTGCCATATCAAAATTTGAAATCGTGAAGGATCCTGATAGCGTTTTTCAAGATTGCATGATTGTTGAGTTTAAATCGGGAAGTGCGTTGCTTGGGTTATGTAAAATCCTACCGTACACATACATTTGTCAGACTGAGAAAGTTACTTACGAAATTGAAGAGTTGTCAGCTGCTTGTTCAAATTTAGAATCCGAGGCTAAAACACAGAATTATCTTCGTGATTTGGAGAACGTGGCTAAACTCACAGGTCAGAATTACACGGACGTCCTTCAAAATGTGATATCTCTACTGGGCCAGTCCTTCAGCCAGCTTCAGCCGGAACTACCACAACTGAAGAAGTCCCCAGATGAGTGCAGTGGTTCTGTCGCAGCGGCCCACTCATCTCTCACTGTCCCTTTCGAACCCGGAGCTGATACTCCAGAATTGGACTCTGAGGGGGAGCCACAAGCTGCTAAGCACAAACCACGAACTTCAGTGCCAGCCGCGTCTCTGCCGGACCTCAATCCGCCACAGGTACAACGTTATGTGGTCGAGCACATTATGAAAAGTGACGACACTGCAATGTCATTTTCTCAAAGGCTTAGGACATTTTCTGGACGAATTCCAAGACCACAACACGAGATCGATTATGAAACCTGGTGCTCTGGTGTCACTCTTCTGCTAAAAGATCCTGCTGTGTCCGATCTGCAACGTACCAGGAAGATATTGGACAGCCTGCTGCCACCAGCGGCTGACATGGTGAAACATCTTCGACCAGAAACGCCTCCTACAAACTATCTCCAAATCCTTGACTCTGCTTATGGGACCGTCCAGGATGGAGACGAACTTTATGCTAAGTTTGTGGAGATGTTTCAAGATTCCGGTGAAAAGTCATCAGCTTATTTGCAGCGCTTTGCAAGTGGCATTGAACCTTGCTGTGAAGAGAGGGGGTGTTATGACCAAAGACTTTGATAAACATCTGCTAAATCAATTCTGTCGAGGCTGTTGGGACAACGCGTTAATCTCCGATCTCCGCCTGAAGCAGCGCAAGTCAAATCCACCAGACTTTGCTGAGTTTCTGCTGTTGCTCAGAACAGAAGAAGATCGTGAGATTGCAAAGGCTCAGCGTATGAAGCAACACCTGGGCTCTAGCAAACCTCGAGCAAGCACACATGCTCAATATGCCTATACATCAGAACAGAAAAGCATAGATAATCTAACGACCATCACCCAACAGCTTGCACAGCAGTTAGCAGATATACAGAAACAGCTGCATGCCCTCACAGCTGCTCATTCTGGTCAAAAACAACCTGTTTCTGAAAAGTTCAGCTGTACCAGCAAGTCTAGTCAGCCCCCTCACGTCAGTCGATCTGCACCACGTCCTTCTCAGCGAAGCTCGGTTTCAGGACCCAAGCCAGGTTATTGTTATAATTGTGGTGAAGATGGCCATATAAAACCAAACTGTGATAATGTTCCCAATCCTTCCCTTGTTGCTGCTAAGAAGAAGCAGTTCAGTGAGAAGCAGAAAAAGTGGCAGAGACCAAACCCTCATAGTGGCCCGTTAAACTAGATCGGGTTCTCGTTGAGGGACAAACGGGAACTGCAGAGGACCGACAAAGTCCCACCAGGCAGCCACCAGAAAAATGCATTAATCTGTCACATGCACTTCCTGCAAAGACAAGCCAATTGCCACACGGGTTGATTGGGTCAAAGTGTACAGGTCAAGTAATTATCACTGGTCAGAACCATCAATGTTTATTAGATACTGGGTCACAAGTTACAACAATCCCGATTTCACTGTATAATCAACATTTCTCGCATCTACCAGTAAAGTCGCTGGATGATTTGTTACAAGTGGAGGGAGCTGGAGGCCAAGTTGTCCCCTATCTGGGTTATGTGGAAATGACCATCACTTTCCCCAAAGAGTTTATCGGTACAGACATGGATGTATGTACCCTGGTACTCGTGGTTCCAGATGTTCAGAGTGGACTTCAGCATCAAGTCCTCATTGGAATGAACACTCTCGAGTCCCTGTATGATAAGCATTTAAAGAGTGACAAGGTCAATTTCAAACCCACTAAGCAAGGTTATAGAGCAGTCCTCCAGCTGCTCCAGTTGCGGCACCAACGGACTGAAGGATCAGGGGAAGGTGTCGCAAGATTGGTCAGTAAGTCACCTGTCAGTGTTCCAGCCGGCCATACTGTGGTCTTAGAGGGCCATGTCCGTACCAGCATACCACCAGCTAGTGGCTGGGTGCTAATAGAACAGCCATCTACCCCTCTGCCTGGATCTTTGTGTGTGCAAAGCTGTCTTGTGGCACTATCGAGTAAAAAGCCCCATAACGTACCAGTTATCATCACAAATGAATCTGAACAAACTGTAACCCTTCCACCGCTCAGTGTTATTTCTGAAGTTTCAACAAAAGCACAGATACTCTCACATAATGTGTCGTTTAACTGTGCAGAGAACGCAAAGAATGTTGATCTGCAGTTTGACTTTGGGAGTTCTCCTATCCCTCCAGAGTGGAAGGAAAGGGTCAGCGCTAAACTCAGGGACATACCAGAAGTGTTTTCCCATCATGATTTGGACTTTGGTCGTACTGAACAAGTCAAACATCACATCCGTCTCCATGACGAGACTCCATTTAAGCACCGTGCTCGGCCTATTCATCCTAACGATATTGAAGCTGTGCGCAACCATCTGCGAGATCTGTTACAGGCGGGGGTGATAAGAGAAGCTGAGTCACCCTTTTCTTCACCAATCGTTGTTGTCCGAAAGAAGAATGGAGATGTTCGCCTTTGTATTGACTATCGTAAGCTGAACATGCAAACTGTGAAAGACGCCTATGCGCTGCCCAATTTGGAAGAATCATTTTCTGCACTTAGTGGTTTGCGCTGGTTCAGCGTACTTGATTTAAAGTCGGGCTATTACCAAATCGAGATGGAAGAAGTTGATAAACCTAAAACTGCGTTCGTGACTCCACTCGGTTTTTGGGAATTTAATCGTATGCCTCAAGGCGTTACGAATGCACCAAGCACCTTCCAGCGCCTCATGGAGAAATGCATGGGCGATCTGCATTTGAGAGAGGTTCTGGTCTTCCTGGATGATCTCATTGTCTTTTCCAACTCCCTAGAAGAGCATGAGAGTCGTCTATTGAGGGTGCTTCAGCGACTCAAGGACTACGGTTTAAAGTTGTCACCCGAGAAGTGCAAGTTTTTCCAGTCCTCTGTGCGTTATCTTGGCCATGTGATCTCTGAGCATGGAGTGGAAACAGACCCAGAGAAAATCTGCGCATTGAAATCCTGGCCAGTTCCTCGAACCTTAAAGGAACTGCGATCATTTCTTGGATTTGCGGGCTACTACCGCAGATTCATAAGTGGCTATGCTGCCCTGGCCAAGCCGTTGAATGACTTGACAAAAGGGTATGCCCCTGCTCGTCGTAGTGGCCGTAAAGATACCGTCATCACTAAGAGCCGGGATGCAAAACAACCCTTTAATGAGAGATGGACAGAGCAATGTCAGTCTGCCTTTGATACCTTAATTGACAAGCTGACGACAGCCCCAGTGCTTGGTTTTGCCAACTCCAGCCAGCCATACATCTTGCATACTGATGCAAGCACCATCGGCCTCGGAGCTGCTCTGTATCAGGAGCAGGAAGGGAAACTCCGTGTCATAGCCTATGCAAGCCGTGGGCTGTCCTCCAGCGAAGCAAGGTATCCTGCTCACAAACTAGAATTTTTGGCTCTGAAATGGAGTGTAACTGAAAAATTTCATGACTATCTCTATGGCTCCAGGTTCACTGTCGTTACGGATAACAACCCGTTGACATACATCTTGACATCCGCCAAGTTAGATGCTGCTAGTCACAGATGGCTTGCTGCATTGTCCACTTATGATTTCAAACTACAGTATCGTGCTGGTAACCAAAATAGAGACGCTGATGCCCTCTCCAGAAGGCCACATCCCCAGTTACCTGATTCTTGTGTTCCAAAGGAGTGGGATATGGTGCAGCAATTTGCCAGAAATCACCTGGATGAGGAGAGCAACAATTCTATTGACCACTCACCAGATGTGGTAGCAGCCATTTGCCACAGCTGTCTGTTGAGAACCCCTAGTCCCGATGATTCCGTTGTGAGTGACATCACCCTAGTAGAAACCCTAAGCATGTCCGCTACAGTCATTCCTGACTCCTATTGCCATGAGTCCCAAGGGTTTCCAGTGGTTCCAGCATTGTCTCTTTTGGATCTCAAGGAGAAGCAGAGATCAGACCCTGCAGTGAGGGAAGTCATCCATCAACTTGAAACTGGCGAGAAAGTTCCTCCTACTGCTAGAGCTGAACTTCCAGATCTTCCTCTTCTGTTACGTGAATGGAACCGTTTTGAGCTTCAAGATGATATCCTGTACAGAAGACGACAGGATGGTGAGCGTTTATCTTTCCAACTTGTGTTGCCAGAAGCATTACGCCCTATGGTTCTTAGCAGCCTTCATGATGATATGGGCCACATGGGGGTGGAGAGAACGCTTGACCTTGTTCGATCTCGTTTCTTCTGGCCACGAATGTCTGCAGATGTGGAAGCCAAGATCAAGACCTGTAATCGCTGCATTCGCCGAAAAGCCCTGCCAGAACGAGCTGCACCACTAGTGAACATCCAGGCCAGTCGGCCACTTGAACTCTTGTGTATGGATTATCTGTCGCTTGAACCCGATAATAGCAATACCAAAGATATCTTGGTCCTCACTGACCATTTCACTAAGTACGCCATGGCCTTTCCAACTGCCAATCAGCGGGCGAAGACTGTTGCGAAATGCCTGTGGGAGAATTTCATTGTGCATTATGGGTTTCCTGAACGCCTACACACAGACCAAGGGTCTGATTTTGAGTGTCACCTGATTAAGGAACTCTGTGCAATATCTGGCATCAAGAAGAGTCACACAACCCCTTATCATCCTCGTGGGAACCCCGTTGAAAGGTTTAACAGAACCTTGCTCAACATGTTGGGTACACTGGAGCCAGAGCAGAAGAGCAGGTGGAAGGAGTATGTCAAGCCCCTTGTTCATGCTTATAATTGTACCCGGAATGAGACCACAGGTTTTACACCATACGAACTGATGTTTGGCCGTTGTCCGAGACTTCCTGTAGATCTAGCTTTCAACTTGCCTGTTCGGGATTTGCCATCTCGTTCACATTCTCAATATGTGCAAAATCTGCGTTCCCGGCTGGAAGAAAGTTACCAGTCGGCTTTGAAGAGCTCTGCAAAGTCTGCAGATAGAAACAAGTTTAGATTCGACCAAAGGGTGAGACCAGTCAACCTTGAAGAAGGCGATCGAGTACTTGTTCGCAATGTCAAGCTCAGAGGGAAGCATAAGTTGGGCGACAAATGGGAAGAGGATATCTACATTGTGATTGCTCGTGCTGGTGATCTTCCTGTTTATTCTGTGAGACCTGAGAATGATCCATCTGGGAAAGTCCGTACATTGCATCGAGATCTTCTCCTCCCTTGTGGATTCCTTCCCCAGAGTAAAGACCCTGAACCACCAATGTTTATTCCTACTCACAGATCTCAAACCCGAAGTCTATCTAAACTCGCTGAGGAACCAGAGGCGAGTCTGGATGAGGAGGAGGAATTTTCATCATCCGAGACATCAACCGAGTCGGTCATCCTATCCCCTAGTTCCGCTGAAATACCTGCCGTTATTTCGGGGCCCGTGCGGGATTTGGAGTCCAGTCAGCCTGTTCGCCGTTCCAGCAGGCAACGCCAACCGCCTTCGCGTCTCCAGTACCCTGTATTGGGTAAGCCTTTGATCTCTGTGGTGCAAACTTTATTTCACAGCTTGGCGAATGCTTATGGTGAAGCCTTTACCGAGCCTGTGTCTATCCCAGTCGGTGCCCGTGTTCATGTCGTTTAGCATGCTCGGGAGTGCATGGTTTTACGGGGGGAGGGTGTAACCCAGGTTGTAAATCCTGAGTTGAGTTCCCTCCTTTTCATCAATCTACCTGACTGTGTATGTTGGCTCCGCAGTTAAATCTCGCGATGGTTCAGTCACATCTCGCGAGATTCCCGCACGTCCAATCGCGAGTTGTGGTTGGGTGACGTTACGCTGTCATGTGACTCTCTGAATCAGGAAGTTAAGTACACTGTGGTAAGGCGCATGTTAGACGCTGTGGGACGCCGATGTGAAGAGAGCTGCAGGTTAGTCTCAGTTGTTTCTGATGTTTTTTTGTGTTAAAGTTACTTGACATTCACTGAGCGCATGTTATAATCGCAGGAGCCGCCTACCGCGACCTAAGCTGGGCCGAACGAGTTGTGTGGCGTTTAAATCTACGGAATTGGTGAGAGTTTGTGTTGTTGCTAAAGTTAGCTTAGTCGCTACCTCCATTCATTCTTATGGGCGCTGCTGCTTAGTGGCATGAAGGTTGCGGCTTGGTTTTGGATACCGTAGTACTTATAAGGAAGTCCATCTGTGCCAAATATTTATGTATTCTCATTGATGACTTATTTGAATGACCTTGTGGCACTTATTATTTTATATTTGTTTCTGAATTTGACTTTATATTTGACTGTTGTCACTGTAGTTGCATTTAATCTAATATGTATGGTGAATATTTATTAGTACCTTAAATGTAGTTAAATTTAGTCGTATAATTTTCTACTGTTTTGGGAAGTTATTGACTTTGAATTGTAGCACAAACCAGTGCTATTTAATGTGTGCACACTGGATTTATATTTATATTGACATGTTTATTGATTAACTGAAACACTGGTCCTATTGTGTTAAACAGGCCAGGTGACTTGATGGCGAGCTAATGATGGAGCAGGCCTCGAGCCTATGAGCCATACAGATTGCACTGATTAGTGTGAAGATTGAGCTACTCCTGCCAGGCCGGTAGGGGGCTCCTTGCAGCCCATGAACTTTTCCCCCTTCCCACTACTTATGCCTCATTGCCCACTGGTCTACATGCCCCTCTGTCCACGGACTTGCACTGCACTTTAACCCTCTGGGTCTTCATTCAACTCCCCAGTGTGGGTTCAAATGAACTTTAGGTGGGAAGAAATGAACATTGGAACTCCTTTGTGTTCAAAATGAACCATAAACTCAGAATGTATGGATCAAATCATTGATACAACTTAATAGTCTGATCCCATTCTAAATAGTGTGACCATTGTATATATTTTCTTTTTTTTTTCTTTATGCGCGCTTGTTGGTTGGCCAATCACGTTTAATGTTTTCACTGGTTTCTTTTTGCATTAAAAGTAGTTTATGTACTCAAACAAACCCTATACTGTCTTAGTCAACTCTCTCTCTGAATGAACAACTGTGTCTTCTGATTAACTAGCCTGCAACTAGAATAATTAATATTCAAGTACTATCAGCAATATATGGTACAATAATCTTTAACGGTCAACAGAAAGTAGGTCACCCATGCTCACCCCACACAAGATTCAGGTTGTCTGGGTGCACCTGCACACACTCAAACTAATGACACCTCTATGCCCAAAGTGCCACCCACAAGCCAGATGCCACCACACCCACAGATGACATCACTGTAGGGCAAGCCAGAAAACATGGCTCCTACATACCGGCCCCAAATTATTTCATTGAAATAATTCACCACCAATAGTGCAGAAAACAGCGCAAAAAGGTCCATTAATTTTTATTTAAAGTCCAATCAAGGTCCTCAAAGATGCGAAGCTGAAAATGTTAAAAAAAAAGGGCAAGATATTTTAAGTTCATGTCTATATGCAACATGTCCATTTATTCAGTGTCCCTCTGCTTCCTGCAGGAGGCAGACTTTGGTCACCGGCCGTTCCAAACAGCTGGTTTTGGTCTTGATCCGAACACTCCGCACAAGTCCATGTTTGTCCTGTACAGTATCCACAATTCGTCCTGTAATCCACGTATTGCGGGACGCCATATCATCCACCAGAATCACAAGATCTCCTGACACAAAGTTTCTTTTTGCAGTATTCCAATTCTGGCGCTCCTGTAGTCCAGGAAGATACTCCCTCACCCACCGTTTCCAGAACAAATTTGACATGTACTGCACTTGCTTCCAGCGACGACGTGCATACACATCTTCCTTCTCGAACAAACCTGGAGGCAAAGATGGCTGTGATTTCATCAAAAGCAGATGATTAGGAGTTAATGCCTCCAAGTCTTGAGGGTCTGTTGATGCTTTAGTTATTGGACGACTATTAACGATTGCTTCAGCTTCACAGAACACTGTCATCAAACCCTCTTCATCTAAGGTTTGAGTCCTTAAGATAGAATGTAACACTTGGCGAACTGACCGAATCAGCCTCTCCCAAACACCTCCATAGTGTGATGCTGCTGGGGGATTAAAAACCCATTTCACACCCTTTTGCAGCAACATATCATTAACAAGATTGTTGTTCAATCTCTCAATGGCTACTCTTAGTTCACGCTCAGCGCCCACAAAGTTGGTCCCATTATCTGAATGGATTTCGAGAACTTGACCACGTCTTGCTATGAATCTTCTAAGACCGTTGATAAAGGAGTCTGTATCCAGAGATGATAGAACTTCAAGGTGTATGGCTCGTACTGCCAAGCACGTAAAAATGAGCCCATACCTCTTGACCACAGCTCGTCCGCGCTTGACTTCAAACGGTCCAAAACAATCTAAACCAACTCGAGTGAAGGGAGGTTCGTCAGGAGTTATTCTGTTCTGAGGAAGGTCAGCCATTTTTTGCTGCCCAGGTGCAGCAGAGAGTCTCCGACAAATGACACATTTTGCCAGAACTGTTCTGATGGCAACACAAGCACCAGGTATCCAATACTTCTGACGCAAGTGAGAAAGCATATGATTTCGTCCACCATGGCCTATTATTTGATGTATATGACGGAGAATTAGATCAGAAATGTGTAGATCTTTTGCCAGTATAACTGGATGTTTGGTTTCAACTGGCATTGCTGATCTACTAAGCCGCCCCCAACCCTAATAAGACCATCGATCAAGATTGGGTCAAGCTTATAAAGATGACTTGTCTTCCTTACACAGTCTCCACTTTCCAAGCTCGACAATTCCTCTGGAAATCTTGTTTCTTGGCTAAACCTGATTATCGCAGACTCTGCCAGATTCACATCTTCAAAGGACAGAGCACCCTTTGGCACTCGAGCCTTGACGTCTTTCATCTTGACTTCTAATTCTTTCTCCAGCTGCTCGGCACTAAGGTCTACTCCAGAAAGCATTTCTCTGAACAGCTTTCGATGTCGTGCCAAGAACAGCAACAAGGTCTTAAACTTGAGAAGCCAACCACCAGCTCTTTTAAAGGTCCCATATTATGCAAAATGCACTTTTTCAAGTTTTTAACACATAATTATAACTTGCTGGAGTCTATGGAGACCCCCTGAAGTGTGTGCAGATGCGTACTCTCTGTATTTCTCCCTCCCTGCATTTCTGTGAAAGAGTCCTCCAGCAAGCCGTTTCTAAAACGGTCTCTTTGTGACGTACGAAGAAGACCTGGCCTGCCTACTAGGCCCTC
>JALJCO010008270.1:0-47154 GCA_023101725.1 Atherinomorus stipes | reverse complement strand
ATGCAAACATGAGGGCGACTTGGTGAAGTCGTGAAAGGAACATCATCATTCCACGTTGACACTTGAAGTCACGACCGCTGCTGTAGAGATTAACCCGCAGCTGTGTTTAACACCACCTCTGCTGTTTAAACACAACAACACGCACTTATAACGGAGGTTGAGGTTTGTGTGGAAGCGGTATCGGTGTTCCCGGAGTGACGACAATCCGTCATCGGTTAAGGTTAGCTCGGATCCAGCTAGTGGCCAAAGCTAGCTCGGCTAGCCTGTTAAGCTAAGCAACGTCAGCAGTGTGTCCCCCACTCGATGTTCCAAGTAAAAGTTAAAATCCACTCCGGAAAGTTAGTTTGGGGTTTAATCACTTGGTATATGCAGTTAAAGTCAATGTTCGCGATGACAAGCCAGCGGAAAGCAGAATCTGATTAGCCTCTTATTTCCGTCTTGGAGGAGGAAGCTAGCCTGCTAGCGTTAGCTCCCTAGGTTAGCCAATGTTGTGACTGTAAGAAGCCGCGATAAAAACTGGGAAATTATCTCGATGTTCCTCTGTCACTCACCATTTCTTCCTGTTCCGCGCGACGCTCTTCGGTCTCTCGTGTTTCTAGCTTTGGAAATGTCTTGTCACGCTGGAAAGGCAAGGTGCGAATCCAGCTGACCGCAGGGACAGTGAGCGTTAGCTAGCAGGCGTCAATATGGCAGCAGCAGAGAGCCACGTCTCCACCGGAAGCGCCGCGCGAGAGCCATCCACCGTGGAAGCCCGTGACGTCACGAGGGCTTCAAACGTTGGCACGTCGTCTGGTTGCAAGGTTATTATAGTTAACTAAAACTAACGAAAAAACGAAAACTGAAATTGACAAAACATTTTCGTTAACTGAAATAAAAAAATGACAAAAAAACGATAACTAACTGAAACTGTATTGCGTCTTTAAAAAACGAACTAAAGTTATTGCAACAACATCCTTAGTTTTAGTTTTTGTCAATTTATTTAAATACATAAGCTTTTTGGGTTGATATGAAATCTATTTCTATTTAATCTATTTACTTTGTTCTATTTTTTGAGTGACTTTCTGATGATTTTGAATGTCACACCAGACAAATACCTATAATTTACAAAAAAAAAAAATCCCTAAAAACTAAAACTAAGACTGAAACTAATAAAAACTAGGCTAAAACTAAGTTTTTTTTTCAAAAAATAAAAACTAATAAAAACAAGCAAATCTGCTCGAAAAACTAACTAAAACTCATTTGAAAAACGAAAAGTCAAAACTAAATAAAAACTGAAACTAATTAAAAATCCACAACTATTATAGCCTTGTTGGCATACAGCACTGATTCTTAGATGGGGGTACAGTACCCCTGATGTACTTCAAGGCATTTCAGGTGGAACACAAAATATTTTAAAATCTATGTTTTAAAAAAAACAAAAACTTTCAATTATATTTATATACTAAATGTTTCTGTAAATTAATTGTATTTTCATGAACTAAATTTAAAATCCATTTCCCAATATCCTAACAGAAAACTTCCTCCTACATAGCCTACAGTCATAACCAAGGTTATAACAGTTTTGGATTTTTAATTAGTTTCAGTTTTTATTTAGTTTTGACTTTTTGTTTTTCTATTCAGTTCGTTTTCGTTACTTTTTTGAGCTGATTTGCTCGTTTTTATCAGTTTTTATTTTTTGAAAAATGTTTAGTTTTAGTTTAGTTTTTGTTAGTTTCAGTCTTAGTTTTAGTTTTGGGGATTTTTTTTCATAAATTATAGGTATTTGTCTGGCGTGACATTAAAATTCATCATAAGTCACTCGAAATAAAAGCAAAGTAAATTGATTAAATAGAAATAGATTTCATATCAACCCCAAAAGCTGATGTATTTAAATAAATTGACAAAAACTAAAACTAAGGATGTTTTTGCAACAACTTTAGTTAGTTTTAGTTAGTTTTTTAAAGACACAATACAGTTCAGTTAGTTATCGTTTTTTGGAAAAAAAAAAGTCATTTTTTATTTTATTTCAGTTAACGAAAATGTTTTGTCAATTTCAGTTTTTGTTCTTTGTTAGTTTTAGTTAACTATAATAACCTTTGTACTAACCAAGTACTGACATCATCTTTTGAGTTGATATACAGTCGTCCTCAAAATTCTTCACACCTTCCAATTAAAGAAAAGGCTAAATTCACTATTTAAATATCAGCCAGTCATTTTCTGTACTGCTTATCCAGTTCAGGGTCGCGGGGGTTGCTGCATGGAGCCTATCCCAGATATCATCAGGTGAGAGGCAGGTACACCTGGACAGGTCGCCAGTATTCGGGCACATAGGAACCTCAGCCCTCAGCTCCTAGAACCTTTTTAGCTCCTACTCCGAGGCAGGAACTTTTCATGGTTCCATAGCAACTGAAATACGTAAATGTTTGGTGATTGGTAGAACTGGTAAGCCCCGCCCCTTGCGTGATCTCCGCTTCTTCCACCCCGCCATATTTAAAAGTCCCACAACTGTTGTAACTGTTTACCAAGATCGTAATAACAAGAAACTATTCCAACAGGAGTGTACCGATTCATTATTAAACCCATCATGATGGAACACGTCCCCAATCCAGAACTTTTCTGAAATGTCCAAAAGCAATTATTTTATAGGGGATTATCACGCTTACCGGAAGTTCCCGGTATTTGGACACTTCCTCTTCGGGGCCATGTTAACGACAGCCGTTCCTGCTCTGTTATACTGTTTAAATCGGATAAACTCCAAACATACTTAAGTTTTCATTCCAGACTGAAGTGATACTGGATCAAAAGCTGGATCAAAGCGTTCGATTTGCCGCGGTGAAGGACCGAACTTTATAATAAAACACACGTTTGTTTGTCGCCGGTGGGGCACAACACCGGCACTTCACAGCATGCTAGCATTAGCCAGCTAGCATTTACTGACGTGCTTAACATTGTGCGTCTTAAAACACACAAACATCTGAAAATCGGGTCTGTACCCCCCCGCTTTCCAGTGGAACAACTGGGGACTGCCAAGAAAGGAGACGCTTTCAGATGCTTGTGTGTTTTCAGCCGCACAAAGTTAGGCACGTCATCAAGCTGGCTAATGCTAACCTGCTAACACGACTGCGCAGTCTGCCGGCCACAAACAAGCGTGTGTCGTTTTATTATAAAGTTCGGTCCTTCACCGCTGCGAATCGGTCGTTTTGATCCATTTCTTCCTTAGCATCACTTCAGTCTGGAATGAAAACTTGGCATTGGCGTTTATCCGATTTACAAAGTTTAACAGAGTAGTAGCTGGCGGACTACTGTTAGCAGGTTAGCATTAGCCAGCTTGATGACGTGCCTAACTTTAGTGCGGCTGAAAACACACAAGCATCTTAAAGCGTCTCCTTTCTTGGCAGTCCCCAGTTGTTCCACTGGAAACGGGGGGGGTACAGACCCGATTTTCAGATGTTTGTGTGTTTTAAGACGCACAATGTTAAGCACGTCAGTAAACGCTAGCTGGCTAATACTAGCATGCTGTGAAGTGCCGGTGTTGTGCCCCACCGGCGACAAACAAACGCGTGTTTTATTATAAAGTTCGGCCAATCAATCGCTTTGATTCACTTCTTCCTTAGTATCACTTCAGTCTGGAATCCGTGAAAATTTAAGTAGGGTTGGCGTTTATTCACGTTATCTACGAAGTAAAGCAGGGACATTGAACTGGGCCGGAAGTGGGCCCTCTAAGTGTTTCAAACCGGAACTTCGGAACACGGAAGCGTGATAATCCCCTATATTCATTTAATGACCCAGATACAGCTGCAAAGTGTGGTGGTAGAACCTGCAGCTGCTGCCCGGACACTTTAGTGGACGGACCGTCCACTAAAGTGTCTGTGTACTTCAATACATGATGATGAAAGCTGGTAAGCAGCTTTATAACAGCTTTGAATAAAAGAGATGAGAAACCTCAGTTTGTATCAGATGATCTGGGGCATAAATTTGTCTCTGTCTCAGACGATTGCGTCAAACATGGTTCCTATTAAAATCCTCCCCCATGTACCAACGCAGACTGATGGGGAAGGTAGTTCTGATAACTAAACTCCAGATGGGGAGTTACAGGAACCTCTCTGTCAAATGCGCCCACCGTTACATCCCAGGAGAGTCCCGGGTTCATATTCCGGACAAGCCCCCATTTATGTTTCCTCCCTTGTGCAAACAGGATCATAACACCCATCCAAATAAAGGAATATAACTCTATCCAGGGAGTAAAAGAAATATTTGGCAAGAAAAATCCTGATTGATTGTAATAAAAATGGAAATATTGGCAATCATGAAAAGCATAAACTGAGGAATATTGAGACTGTATGTTTGTTCTTTCATAATGAACTCGTGGGACTGGATAGTGTGTTAGAAATTGAACTCGCGGGACAAGAATACGTTCATTCACTCTACTAAAAGCATTGATGAAATTAAGGGTAATTTCAATAACAGCAATTTACTGCAGATAATGTTATAGAGAGGCTGCCCCGTTTCTGCCGTTATGGAAGCACGCCGAAGGCCGACTCAGCGTAGTATCTTCCCAAGGACTCAAAGTGATGCAGAGACTTTACACAACACAGTTAAACTGTCTCCATGCATGAAGGACAGAAATACAAACTCTTTTCTTCTACTTTAACACTGATGGATGAAAACAGGAACTCAGGACTGAGGCCAGAGTCGAGGACGTCATTTTATTTATTTATTTATTCTGTTTTATTTTTGCTGTCTGACCGTATCAAACGTTTCCAGCAGGGATCGATACGGTCACATCCAGTATAACAGTCTGTGCTCACGGCTGTCGTGTTAAAATGACTCTGCGTTTTATGACGCTTCGGTTTTTTTCCGTCCCTATTACTGTCTATCATCCATGGATGTTGAATCCTGGAAATGGATGTAGGACTGCTGCAGAGCAGAAGAAGAACAGCCTGGTGCTGCAGGGACTTGACTTTCCAGCTTGTCGGAAGCAAAGATCCTCGACTGTTACGCATTTCCGGTCAAAAAACAAGGAAGTGTGAAACAAGGTTATAATAGTTTTGGATTTTTCATTAGTTCATATTTAGTTTTGACTTTTTGTTATTTAATTCAGTTAGTTTGAGTTTTTATTAGTTTTTTTTTTTTTTTAAATGCTTAGTTTTAGTTTAGTTTTTATTAGTTTCAGTCTTAATTTTAGTTTTTCGGGGATTTTTTTCATAAATTATAGGTATTTGTCTGGCGTGACATTCAAAATCATCAGAAAGTCACTTGAAATGAAAGCAAATTAAATTGATTAAATAGAAATAGATTTCATATCAACCCAAAAAGCTGATGTATTAAAATAAATTTCCAAAAAACTAAAACTAAGGATCGTTTTGCAATAATTTTAGTTAGTTTTATAAAGATACATTACATTTTCAGTTATCTTTTTTCTTTTTAAACTGTCGTTTTTATTTTTTCATTTCATTTCATATTTAACTAAAATGTTTTTTTTAATATTATTTATTTTAGTTTTCGTTTTTTCGTCAGTTTTAGTTAATTATAATAACCTTGGTGAGAAAACGGTCTATTGGTTTTGGAAATAACTGATATGATTTTATTTCTTTGATCATAACAAGAAAAAGAGGCTTCCCGAGTAGGAATTTGAATTTATAGATGTGGAACTTTACTTAAAAAAAAAAAAAAAAAAAAAAAAAATTAAAAGATTTATAATGTAAAATTAATCATAATTTATTTGGTCAAAAATCCGCAAACGTCGTTGGTCTGCGCTGTGATTGAATGACTGTAATGACCGTTAGAAACCTTTTTTTTTTTTTTAAATGACCGTTAGAAAACGCCCACGTGCAGGTCCATGGCAGTGACGTGTAAAGACGGAAGTAGGAAACGACCTTTAGCCGGTCCAATGACATCAGAGGGTCCGTCTCCACTCACATGGGAGGCTGAATGAGTGGACTGTCCCGCACACTAACCAGGATTTCATGGACTGCGTGTTCAGGCAAACGCGCGCGCTGACTCGTAAAACATCGACAGAGAGAAACGGATCAACATGTCGGGAGAAAGCAGCTCTGCGGTGAGTTTGAATCAAAGGGATTCGATGATTTCTGGTTATGTATACAGTATGGAGACGTTCCGCCTAAGTTCCGTATACGTCATAATTCTGGGCGCGGTGATTGGCTGATGCGTGTGTCTGTCTCCAAGCTCCGCTCCTCATTGGTCCACAGAAAGGAGCGAAGCGGGCTGTCAAAGCTGAGCGTTAAGAAGCTAATGCTACTCAAGTTTACGTTCATGAGTCGTCTCTAAACTATAACCGTTTATGATAAACGAACGATAAACTTTTTATTTTGTTTTTATAAATGATCTTAAGTTACTACCAAACAGTAAGCGTGACGCAGAATTAATTTACCTGCACCCGAAACGTTGTTATTACAGTTTTCAAGCTCAGTTTTAAAAAATAAATGTTAAAATACTTATTGACACTCACAGGCTGTTATACTTCTACCATAAACATGCGACAGGCGATCATTTTACACAATTTTAAAGATACTGCACTATAAAATAGATGTAAGATGTTAAATCAGGACATTTCTAACTGTTATGATGGTTTGATTTGATTAAAGGTCAATTTAACCAAGAAGAGATCAAATTAAATACCCTCCCATTAAAGAAAAGGCTTATTTCACTGAAGTTATTCAAATAACAAGAAACTAAAAATGTGATAATCAATTGAAAAAGAAAGCTAAATCGTAAGTTAGTCAAATAAAACATTGGTTTTGAAATATGGATAAAACAATAAAAAGATCAAAATAAATATAAAATGTGTGTGATACATGTATGTATGTATATGTATATATATATATATAATGTATACATATAGGTACTACCAAAAAATTTGAATATCCTGAAAAAGTTCATGTATTTCCATAATTCAACTTAAAATGTGCAATTTACATATTGTACAGATAAATAATATGTGAATCAATATTTTTTAAGCTTTTATTTGTTTAGATGTTGCTGATTAGAAGTTGCAGCTTAAGAAAACCTCACATTCTGAAACTGAAAAAATGAGAATATTGTGAAAAGCTCCAGTATTGCAGGTTCAGAGTGTCACATTCTAATCAGGTCAGTAATCCAAACACCTCCATAAGTACCCTGAGCCTTTAAAAAGTCTCTGTCTTGGTTCAGAAGAATTCACAATCATGGGGAAGATGCTGATCTGACAGTTGTGCAGAAAACCATCATTAACTCCCTGCACAAGGTGGAAAGACACAAAAAGTGATAGAAAAGAAGCTGGATGTTCTCAGAGTGTCTCAAAGCACATTAATGGACAGTTAAGTGGAAGGAAGAAGTGTGGAAGAAAACGGTGTAGAAGCCGGAGGGCTGACAGCAGTGTATAATTGATGTCATGCAATATTCTAATTTTTTTAGTTTTAGAATTTGAGGTTTTCTTAAGCTGAAAGTCCTAATCAGCAACATCCACACAAATAAAAGCTTGAAATATATTGATTTGCATATTTATCTATACAATATGTAAATTGTACCTTTTAAGTTGAATTATAGAAATACAAGAACTTTTTCTGGATATTCAAATTTTTTGGGTAGTACCTGTGTGTATGTATGTGTGTGTATATATATATATATATATATATATATATATATATATATATATATATATATATATATATATATATGAGATGCACCAATCCGATACCCGGATTGGATATCTGCTCCGATATTGACAAATTAGCTGAATTGGATAAATAAAACCGATCCAGTCATTTCTGTTTTTGGTAGGATCATAATAAGTCTACACTTTGCTGTTTGTTAATAGATAAAATAAAGTACATTCATGTCTGTGTTAATTTGTTACCTTTCTTTAAACAAGGCTAAACATTTATGTCAAGCCTGATGTTTTCACTCACATTTAACGGTATACAGTTCATTGATTCAAAAGTAGTATCAGATCTGTATCGCGTATTGGCAGATATGCTCAGCCCAGGTATCGGTATCGGTATTGGATTGGAAAAAAACTGGATTGGTGCGTCCCTGATAAATTCACACGCACATATGTATATATAAAATACCGACATGGTTTGACCTAACCTGTTACAAAGAGCCCCATCCTGCTAAAATCAGTCAGCTGTTTATTTGTTATTATTTATTCATGTATGTATTTGTGGGTTCAGTTTTATTACATATTATCATCATTAATAATGTTTTAAATCCTCAGTAAGGTAATGTTGTCAGTCGTTTTATTACGTGTATTTGAACACGTTTACCGTGGATCTGAATAGATTATGAGGCTAGGTTATAGGTTTCTGAAACAAAGCGGGAACTTCTCTGCTGTGCATGTGCACCGTTGGCAGGCGTCCATGTAGAGCAAAGTCTGTCCCAGTCTCAGCCTTCACCGTGGCCCCACCTTGTACCCGGGAACCTCCTTAGCTGCCCATCCCTGCCTTTATTAACGGACTCGATGAGCTGGCAGACTTATCTTTGGGAACCAGAGATGTGTTGGGGGGGGTGGAGGTCCTCCAGGGAAGAGTAGGCGGGGAGGTTGTCTGGCATGTAGAGGCTGTATGACCTCAGTCAGCCACCACGCAGCAGGCAGCTCGGACACAGCAGCGCTCACAATCGCCTCCTCAGAGCCGCGTCTTGGTGCCGGGAGGTAGGATCATGGAGGAAGGACCTTACAAATGCATCAGGGTGAGGCTGGCAGGGACATTCCTGCAGAAACATGAGTTACTGTTCGGCTGCATGGAGGCGTTAGGGAGGGCTGGGCGATATGGACCAAATATCATATTACGATTTATTTATTTAAGATGATGATATACGATATATCCCAGTATTTTTACCCTAATTTGTCTGAAAGTTTAATTTCCTATCAAACAGCTGTGTTTTAGTATTAAACATGTTTATCATAAAGGTATGGCTCCTCTGCAGAGATGGAACTGACAAACACTGGTTAGAAATGTTTGTTAAATCAAAGGAATTAAAGATAGTTGCTGGTTTTTATGATTTCTTTGTAAAAGTCTTTGGGAGGATTGTTTTCCAGACAGTTTAAAGGCGCTGTACCTGATTTTGCACATTTGTGAACCGTGAGCGAGGTGAAAAGTGTAGTTTGAACTGTAAGCCCCGCCCCTAACTGTAAGCCTCGCCCCTAACTGTAAGCCCCGCCCCTAACTGTAAGCCCCGCCCCTAACTGTTTCTCCCAGTGAGAAACTCCTACTCTCATTTTTCCAGCAGAGAAAAATGGTGTTGATCTATTTTACTCATGAAATCTCACGACATATTATCGTTTTGTTACAAAATCTCATGAGATTTCACAAAATACTGCGAGATTTCATCGTTCTGTTACAAACTCTTGCAGTATTTTGTGAAATTCTGTGGTATCGGCATCTTAAATTTATTTATTTAAGATGATTATATACGATATATCCCGGTATTTTTACCCTAATTTGTCTGAAAGTTTAATTTCATATCAAACAGCTGTGTTTTAGTATTAAACATGTTTATCATAAAGGTATGGCTCCTCTGCAGTGATGGAACTGACAAACACTGGTTAGAAATGTTTGTTAAATCAAAGGAATTAAAGATAGTTGCTGGTTTTTATGATTTCTTTGTAAAAGTCTTGGGGAGGATTGTTTTCCAGACAGTTTAAAGGCGCTGTACCTGCACATTTGTGAACCATGAGCAAGGTGAAGAGTGTAGTTTGAACTGTAAGCCCCGCCCCTAACTGTAAGCCCCGCCCCTAACCGTTTCTCCCAGTGAGAAACGCTCCTACTCTCGTTTTTCCAGCAGAGGAAGCGCCAGCACCGAGGACGTAAATGTTACTGTTACCAGCTGCTCTCTACCTTCATACAATCCACCCAAAACACAAACTTTATTCCTTCTTTGGTCTCTCCTGCGTTTCATCTCTCTCCTCCTCAGTTTTGATGCTTTCAGGCTGTTTTGCTGCAGTATCGCCACTTTCCCTTCGTTAGACGCCATGCGGTTCTGTTTACAAGTGCTGCCGTGCACGTGAGAGAGGAGGGCGTACCTCGTTAGAAACGCTGTGATTGGCTGATAGGAAACCGAAACTTATGTAGAACGAACCGCATTGGCATGAAGAGAGCGTCTTTTAACACATTTATACCGTGTAGAAAGCATTTCTCTGAGAGAGATTAAAATAAAATCAGGTACACGGCCTTTAAATAACAGGGGTGGGAATGATATTGATACACTGAAATATCACAATATTTTCATATGCCGATACCATATCTATATATAAAAATGTGGTGTTGATCTATTTTACTCATGAAATCTCACAACATTTTATCGTTTTGTGACAAAATCTCATGAGATTTCACAAAATACTTCGAGATTTCATCGTTCTGTTACAAAATCTCGTAAGATTTCACAAAATACTGCGAGATTTCATCGTTCTGTTACAAAATCTCATAAGATTTCACAAAATACTGCGAGATTTCATCGTTCGGTTACAAAATCTCGTAAGATTTCACAAAATACTGCGAGATTTCATCGTTCTGTTACAAAATCTCATGAGATTTCACAAAATACTGCGAGATTTCATCGTTCTGTTACAAAATCTCGTAAGATTTCACAAAATACTGTGAGATTTCATCGTTCTGTTACAAAATCTCATGAGATTTCACAAAATACTGCGAGATTTCATCGTTCTGTTACAAAATCTCGTAAGATTTCACAAAATACTGCGAGATTTCATCGTTCTGTTACAAAATCTCATGAGATTTCACAAAATACTGCGAGATTTCATCGTTCTGTTACAAAATCTCGTAAGATTTCACAAAATACTGTGAGATTTCATCGTTCTGTTACAAAATCTCATGAGATTTCACAAAATACTGCGAGATTTCATCGTTCTGTTACAAAATCTCGTAAGATTTCACAAAATACTGCGAGATTTCATCGTTCTGTTACAATCTTGCAGTATTTCGTGAAATCTCATGAGATTTCGTAACAAAACGATGATATCTTGCGAGACTTCATTAGTAAAATAGATCGATTCCACGGAACGTGGTATCGGCATATGAAAATATCGCGATATTTCAGCGTATAGATTTTTTTTTCCCACCCTTATTAAATAATCAGGTGACCCCTTTGTCGCAGTCGAAGTGCAGACGGGTCATTATGAAAAAAATGAAGCAAAGAAATTTGCAGAGCTAATACCGCGATATAACACTATGTGTAAATATCATATCTTTCTCATGTTAATATCATATCGCAGCCCTAGAGTCGGGTATCTGGCAGGCTGGTGCTCATGTGGCTGCTCTGTTTTCTGTTTTTTCTTTTGTCCAGGATGGAAACGGTAAAGTTAGTCGGGTCATCAGGATCGGGACCCGGAAGAGCCAGGTACAGTACATCTCTGATTCCTTCTGCAAGTAGGGGTGGGCGATATGGGCTAAAAATTATCACGATAATTTCTGCTTTTTATCATGGTAACGATAATTGGCAATAAAAATTAGGGATGATAATCAGCAACAACAACAAAGAACTTCTTCAAAAACTTATTTTACAGACTTTAAAACTTCTAAAGACTAGGGGTGGGAAAAAAATATCGATACTCTGAAACATCGCGATATTTTCATATGCTGATATCATATTGACATTTAAAAACATATCGATTTATTTTTGCAATCTTGCAATATTTCATCATTTTGATGATGAAATTCATTAAGTATCGTGATATTTTGTAACAGAACGATGAAATCTCCAGAGATTTTGTATGTAAAATAGATCGATACTGCATTTTTAAATATCGCTTTGATATCGGCATATGAAAATATTGCGATATTTCAGTGTATCGATTTTTTTTCCTCATTCTTATTTTTGAAAGTGTTGGAAACGGATAACAAAACTGCCATTTGCAATGACTGCTTAATATTTTCCGCTTTTATATCAGCATCAATGTCAGTTATCGGCTACATGAGTTTGAAAATATCGGATATTGGACAAAATTCCAATATCGTGCATCCCTAGAACAGACTGATACCATGATATGAGGAATCTGTAGGAATCTGCTAGCCTTTCATTGAAACAATCTTATCCACTTCACAGAACACCCGAGGCAAATCTAAGTGTGGGAAAAAATATCGATACACTGAAATATCGCAATATTTTAAAATGTCAATATCAGCTTATGAAAATATTGTGAAATTTTGGTGAATTCTCGCGAGATTTCGTACCAGAACAATGAAATATCACCAGATTTCATTAGTAAAATAGGTCGATACCGCGTTTTTAAATGTCAATATGATATCAGCAGGGATGGGCGATATGGACTAAAAAATGTATCACGATAATTTCTGGTTTTTATCATGATAACGATAATTGGCAATAAAAATTAGGAATGCACGATATAATCGGCCCTCTATCAGTATCGGCCTATATCGGCCTTAAAACTGAGTATCAGACATCGGCCACCTACCGATATGTAGCCAATAAGCCCTGTTTCTAAAGTCTTAAAAAAAAAAAAACAGCAAAAAACTTCTTCAAAAACTTATTTTACAGACTTTAAAACTTCTAAAGACTAGGGGTGGGAAAAATATCGGTACACTGAAATATGGCGATATTTTCATATGCTGACATTTAAAAACATGGTATCGATCTATTTTACTAACGAAATCTTGCAATATTTCATAATTTTGTTATGAAATCTCGTGAGAATGTCTGATACTCAGTTTTAAGGCCGATATAGGCCTTATATATCGTGCATCCCTTATTTTTATTGCCAATTATCATTACCATTAAAAAAAAAAACAAGAAATTATTGTGATACATTTTTTAGTCCATATCGCCCATCCCTACCTCGATGTGCCCATAATAACGCTGTTTAAATGTTTAACGTTATTTTCTTTGTAAAATGCACATGAAAAAAATGTGTAGTACGAAGCTGAAGCCTCAGTAACATAAACGCTAGCAGGCTGAAAACTAGCGGTGCTCTGTAGCAGCCTGATAATCCACAGTATCGCTGCTGGTCTTCATTTACATGGAGATTCTTCGTGGGATGTAACAGAAGCAGGGACGTCATGCACAAGCTAGCCCCCGTAGCTTCGTTTTAAGCGGCAAGGGCCAAGGGGAAGGGGTATAAAAGAGAACTGAGATTGGGCCTTCATGTAGCTGCTCTGCATCTGAAGTGTTTCTGATCAAATGTGCAGGTCTGATTACATTTTGGGCCTAAAATCCGGACTGAATCCACCCTTCTTCTGGGTCCAGTTTAATCCATCTTTTCTGGACCAAAGTGATTCCAATCCTACTCCAAAATCCTTAAAAAACCCAAACTCCTGGTTTGATCTGGATCAAAACCAGGATGGGATTACCTGATCTGATCCAAATCTGTCTGAAAAACCAATTTTCAGGATTTGATCCAATCCAATAACCAAAATCTGAGTGGATTACTTTTAAAAAACCGGACCCAGACCGTCAGACGAGATCAAAGTCCTGCTAACGTGGCGTTTGAATGTGTTGCAGCTGGCTCGCATCCAGACGGACAGCGTGGCCGACAAGCTGAGAGAACTGTACCCTGATGTCCACCTGGAGATCGGTGAGAAGCTTCAGTTTTCATGCGAACACAGAGTACTTTAAATGAACGTGTCGGTGCGACCCTGACGGCGCGACCTTGCCTGGTTAATCACACGTCACATGACTGTCAGATATGACGTGTTCACGCTCAGAACGGCGTCGCCGCTGATGCTGATGAATCTTCATGGACACGCAACGATTACTTCTCTAAATATTATTCATCCTAATCTCTCTGCTTTCCATCTTTCAGTCGCCATGTCAACAATAGGAGATAAAATCCTCGACACAGCTTTATCCAAGGTGACTCTTCCATATTTCTTCTTTATCAAGAGCTTTATATCAGAAAACTGCTGTTAGTACTCACTACTCCCATAGTTCCATGATATAAGTAGAATATACCAGGATTTGCTGCATCTGCCTACAGTGGAAAAGGAGGACAATCTGGAGGAATGCAGTAAAAATGACAAATATTACTACTTCTCTTCCAAATGAAATACTAACATTGAAGAAAACATAGTTTTAAACTGTAATAATGGTAAGATTAAAATACGTAGTTTCAATGGAAGTCAATGGGGACAGTACTGGCCATAAGGTCACCAGAGGGAGTTTCTGACAATACGTAAAAAGTACAAATAGAATCAAATCAGTTTTGTTGCTAATCTTTGACATATGCAAGTGTGTAATCACCATCAAACACTCATCCCTGTAATATTTATTATATGGAAATTAAGTCAGTTTTTGTAGGTTTTTTTTGTAATGAATGAGTCAGCAATTCAAAGATTCAGACTGGCATTTAAAGGGTTAAACTCTTAAAAACAGTTGAATTTTTGATAATTTTGTGAAGGACAGGAGTTGTTTAGATGATTTATGAGGGAAAAAAAGCAGAAAAAAAATGTGAATGTATGATGATTTTATAACAACTGGTGGCCAACGTTGCAGTATTTGAGGAGGGCACCAGGGGTTAGGGAGTTACATCATAGAGTTACATCAAGTTTATGTTGTCTTTCTTTAAGCTAATCTGTACACTGTAATGAATATTTAAATGGATTTTGAAACAAATTGGTAATTGTTTAATTTAATTTTAAATAAATGTTAACCCTCATCGCTCCCTAAGAAAAAGTTACGTTCAGCTTCTTAAGGCCACATTCTGGCCAGTGTCAGTTAACGGCCTGTAAATATTATTTAAAAATGAAAAGTTGCCATTTTCTTTCATGGTTGTCATCACTGACTTCTGGCCGAACCATCAATAGCAAAAAGTCAATGAGTTTTGAAATTTCAACCCTTTAAATTCCACTTTGCATACATGGTGCTCCAACTTCCAAAAACTGAAATTGGGGTTAAAATAAATGTGATTAATGCAAAATTATTTTTTTTTTGTGCAGGATTATCAGAGCCCTGAAGTATTTAAAAAAGGTGTAAAAATATTTTTTGATGCATATTTACTTTTTGTGTTACAGTGTTTTTTTTATTTTTTAAGTTACTTTAAGCTTCTTAAGGGCACGGACTGGCAAATGGCCTGTAAATATCATCTAAAATTTTAAAATTGCCATTTTCTTTCATGGCTGTCATCACAGACTTCTGGCTGAACCATCAATACCAAAAAAATCAATGAGTTTCAAAATTTTAACCCTTTAAGTTCCAGTTTGTACACACAATGTTCCCACTGCCTAAAACTGAAAAGTGGGTAAAAATAAATGAAAATTAGCCTGTATGTGGCAGGTTATTATTAGGTTTACAGCACATTAGATTATAGCAACCACAATTAAAAAGCTCAATGAGAAGTTGTTTCAAGATAAAATGCAAAAAAATGTGGGAAAAGTTCCAGTTTGAACTGGAATGGCAGCATTACAGAGAGGGAACTAAATTCCTGCAAAAGACTGAGCTAAATAATTAGCATGTGATCTGACTGATCACAATGCTGGAAAACAAACACCAAAATTACAAATGTGAGACTCTTTCACGCTCAAATAACCTCACATGAAAGAAGAAAAAAGATGTTTTACTTCATTGGATGTTCAGCATTTCTGAGTGTTTGAAGGACTCTGATTGGCTGAAATAACATTGAAGTCTCTGGTTTCATCACTAAGATAAAAAGCGGGGGGGGCTCCTTCTGAGTAAATGGTCTGATGTCATGGAAAACAGTTCAAACTACATCATTGAAGTGTAGAGCAAGTGTGTGAGGAGAAAAATGTTCTCCTAAACATTTATTCTGGAATAACATTTGATTCTAGAAAGGTCCTTTTCAATGCAAGTCAATGTGGCACGGATTGGCTCTAAGGAGGAAATGAGGAGGGTTTTAGTTAGAGACCTTAGAGAAAGAGTTACACCCCCATCTTCTAGAAGATCATGAGTCACACCAGAATACACACCTGCACCAAGTTTATGCTGTTTGCGTTAGTAGAAGAAAGTAACATAAAAGGTTGTTCACCCCCTTCAGAAAGCTGAGGGAGCTGTGAAGGTTAAATGAGGATTAAACACATTTACAGGATTCCTGTTTACGGTATTTACAGAAAACGTGTTTTCATGTTTTTAATGCAGATTGGTGAGAAGAGTTTGTTCACCAAGGAGCTGGAGAACGCTCTGGAGAGGAACGAGTGAGTGCTGCAGCGCCACCGCCGCCTTTATCCGTGTTCAGTGTGAATGATCGGGCTGTTTATGTGAGGATGAGGAGGGAACGGGGGCTGTGTGAATGTTGGAGATGAAGGTGTGTTTTGATGTGAGGAGAGAGCTTTGATGTCCCGCGGCTCGTTCGCTGAAAGGCGGCTTTATCATCTTGTTCCTGTGTGACCGACAGGGTCGACCTGGTGGTCCACTCGCTCAAAGACCTGCCCACCACCCTGCCCCCGGGGTTCACCATCGGAGCCGTGCTCAAGTGAGTCCTCGCAAACTTTCACAGCAAAACACCAACACACGGCGCAAAGAGAGGGAGCAAACATCCACAGCTGCAGATGCACATTCTCTTTTTCCATTAATCGATTCGTCTATTGATTATCTCCAACAAAATGTAAATGCAGTAAACTAAAACAGGAGTCATTCACTATCAAACTTCTCTTAAAATGACAGAAAAGAAGCAGCTTCATGGATCTGCTTCATGTAAAATCATTTTTAAAGGAATAGTACACCCACAGAATAATGTCTTCTGGTCTTTGTTCTACCTATGCAGGTGAATCTAATCATCCTATTTACCGTATTTTCTGGACTGTAAGTCGCATCAGTCAAAAAATGCATCATGAACAGGAAAAAAACATATATAAGTCGCACTGGTAAGTATAAATAAGTAAAAATAAGTATATATGAGGATATATAAAATATATAAAAAAAATAATATATAAAATTATATAAAATATAAAATATAAAATAAACATATAAAATAAATAAAATAAATAATATATAAAATAAACTTATATAAAATAAGTCATATTATTTATCTAAAATAGGGTGATTTTCAGATTTGTCATATCCAACTTGTTCCGGCTAAAAATGACCCAATCAGTCCAATTCCAAAGTTAATGCCTGTAAATTATCATAAACATCATAACTAAGAAAGATAAACGTGTTTTTTGAGGATTTTTTACACCACACAGACAGAACAGCCAGATATCCAAAATGAACTCCTCTCACTGAGATGAGGCTACTTTGGGATTTTTGCCCTTTGAGCAGAATATAGTTGTCACAAGCTTAGAGCGCCCTCTGTTGGCATTTGATGGTAATATTTACTCCTTGGCTCATGTCAGTCAGTATGAACTGGTACTTAAAAATATGTGAACTTGTATATATTTTCATGTATAATTCACATTGGACTATATGTCGCACAAGCAGCCAAACTATGAAAAAAAAAGCGACTTATAGTCCAGAAAATACGGTAATTGGAATCTTTGTGCAGAGTGTTACACCCTGATGAAGGCTTTGGCCGATATGCGCCGGCTGTAACCTACATGTTTTCATGTTTTAGCCATCCCACAATAAAGGCTTTTTATATTTTAAGAAGAGTGTCTTGGACCTTCGCTTTTTCTGATGACTTTTTTAATATCTCAAATGCAGCCGGTGATCAGGAAGCTTCTCGTTTCCCCCCAACTTTCATATAATGGAGTTCACCGGGGTCCGAGCCAAAAAGGTCCATAAAAGTCCACAAAAACGTGTCAATATTCCTCCATACTGCTCGTCCAATGTAATCCAAGTGTCCTGAGTGGGTAGCGTCCAGAATTTACTGGAAACCACATCATTTAGTAGATTTTTATACAGTATATCTATATAGTATATCTGTTGTCATAATAGAGATTATGACAATCAAAGATGCTAATAATAAATGAATAATTATTATAGAAATATTAGCCCAAACACATATATATACATATACATATACATATATTTATACATATAATTATTACTATGATTATTATGAAAATCATCATATAATTACTATAATTATACTACTGTTTAGAAGTACTGCTATTTATAGTTATTGTACAAGCTACACACATTTTTCACTGCTGCAGGTACCCTTAGGGTTGGAATGGTACAAATTTGTACTTTCTATTACTTTAGACCCTTTTCATAGTATATAGGTACTTCTGGCCTCATAAAGACCAATATTGTACTTTTGAGAGAACATTTGTAAAAAAAGTACCTACAGGTACAGAAACTTTACTGTCTCGTACCTCTGTTTTTGAGTGTAGTGACTCCATCATCTAAACAGCTGTTTACTTCTATGAAACAACAAAAACAACACTGAGAAAAACGTTTTGGTGGCAGAATAATGATTCACCAGCTGTATCAGCCCCAAGTTTGTTTCACAGCATAACGTTTGACAGAAGCGTGTGTGTCTACCCCTCCCTGAAGCCATTTTAAGTTTGTCTGACGCTGCCATCTACTGGATCGGATGAAAATGACAGAAATAAAGACGATCAACACTTGTTTTTCTCTGACACGCTCCACCAGAGTCTCCGATTAAAACCGCAATTAACCTTCATAGACGTGAACGCCAGTGAGTTAATGATAACAATTAAGTGAATTTGTTCCTTTTTAGTTGTATTTTTCCTTTTTTTATTGTATTTATTATTTAGCTGGATGGAGTAAATAAATTCAGGCGTTTAGGAGTTAAAGACATTGTTGGTTAATTGGAGGAGGACGGACAAAGATGCCGTGGTTTCAGTTCCACCGCAGCAGGTTTTTACTGGAGCGGTGAGGGATGGAGGAAGTCCCCCTCCCTCTCTAACCTGCTGCAGCCGGCGTCTGATTGGCTGCTAACAGCTTTTCTGTTGTAGGAGGGAGAACCCCCACGATGCCGTGGTCCTACACCCGAACAACGCAGGGAAAAGTCTGGACGTGCTGCCTGAAAACAGGTGCGTCTCTGTTTTTTCGTCCGTCCCGAGTGGAGGAGGGTTTGTCTTCAGTGTGTGTGTGTTTGCAGCGTGATCGGCACCAGCTCGCTTCGGCGCGCCGCCCAGCTGAAGAAGAGGTTCCCCCACCTGGACTTCAAAGACATCGTATCCTTTTCTGTCTGCATGAAGCAGCCGTCTTACATCACCGCTGAACATTCCCGTTTTCAGCATGGAGCCCGAAAGAGAGCGGTTCTTCAGGAGGAGAACGGTCCAGATGCTGGTTGTTCTCAGTCCGCTGGTCTGAGGGGTGGAACGGGGAACCGTACGGGCGGACCGAGGAAGACCGGGGAAGACCGAGGAAGACCGAGGAAGACCGAGGAAGACCGGGGAAGACCGAGGAAGACGGGGAAGACCGAGGAAGACCGGGGAAGACCGAGGAAGACGGGGAAGACCGAGGAAGACCGGGGAAGACCGAGGAAGACGGGGAAGACCGAGGAAGACCGGGGAAGACCGAGGAAGACGGGGAAGACCGAGGAAGACGGGGAAGACCGAGGAAGACCGGGGAAGACCGAGGAAGACGGGGAAGACCGAGGAAGACCGGGGAAGACCGAGGAAGACCGAGGAAGACCGAGGAAGACCGGGGAAGACCGAGGAAGACCGGGGAAGACCGGGGAAGACCGAGGAAGACCGGGGAAGACCGGGGAAGACCGGGGAAGACCGGGGAAAACCGGGGAAGACCGAGGAAGACCGAGGAAGACCGGGGAAGACCGAGGAAGACCGGGGAAGACCGAGGAAGACCGAGGAAGACCGAGGAAGACCGGGGAAGACCGGGGAAGACGGGGAAGACCGGGGAAGACCGAGGAAGACCGGGGAAGACCGGGGAAAACCGGGGAAGACCGAGGAAGACCGAGGAAGACCGGGGAAGACCGAGGAAGACCGGGGAAGACCGAGGAAGACCGAGGAAGACCGGGGAAGACCGAGGAAGACCGAGGAAGACCGGGGAAGACCGAGGAAGACCGGGGAAGACCGGGGAAGACAGGGGAAGACAGGGGAAGACCGGGGAAGACCGGGGAAGACCGGGGAAGACCGGGGAAGACCGGGGAAGACCGAGGAAGACCGGGGAAGACCGGGGAAGACCGGGGAAGACCGAGGAAGACCGAGGAAGACCGGGGAAGACCGAGGAAGACCGGGGAAGACCGGGGAAGACCGAGGAAGACCGGGGAAGACCGGGGAAGACCGGGGAAGACCGGGGAAGACCGAGGAAGACCGAGGAAGACCGGGGAAGACCGAGGAAGACCGGGGAAGACCGAGGAAGACCGAGGAAGACCGGGGAAGACCGAGGACAGAAAACTCAAAGCAGCAAGACTGAAAGTTTCTCATAAACCACGATGATAAAGCAGCTGGCCACAGAGCAAAGAGCATCCACTCTTTACAGTCATCCCAAATATTTTAATACCCTCCAATTAAAGAGAAGACGAAATTCACAATAATGAATAACAAGAAACTAAAGAAAGTAATAATAAACAAATATTTACAAAAATTTGGTGAATTGTGGTTAAAAAGAATAATTTAAAGAAAAACTGCCCCACATTAGAGCTCCTTTCCCATGAACATGGACCAACATACCTGTCAGCAGGTGCAGACGTCTGATTGGACGTTACAGAAAACAGCTGAGCAATGAAGGAAAGAACCGAGAGTCTGAGACTTTTTACAAACTCTTCATGAAGTTTTGGGTGTGAATAAGCGGGAAGGCTGGGCGCTCGGCAGACAGCAGCTGTCTGAGCTGAGGCTTCTGGGTAATCTGCCCGGATCTATACCAGTGTTTCCTGAACTCGTCCTCAGCGCGGGAACCTGAACACACGGCTGAAGAAGCTGGATGAGAAGGACGACTTTGCTGCCATCATCCTGGCTGCTGCTGGGCTGCAGAGGATGGGCTGGGAGAACCGGATCAGCATGGTGAAAACCCGTCCCCATAATCCTCCAGACCAGCTCTCCTTCAGTCTCTGTCCTCATCTAATCACCTGATTCTGTCCATCTGCTAGATCCTGGAGCCGGAAGACTGCATGTACGCTGTCGGACAGGTGGGAAACACCGGACATCTGTGTGTGGGTGTGTGTGCGTGTGGGGGGGTGTGGGTGTGTGTGTGTGGGTGTGTGTGTGTGTGTGTGTGTGTGTGTGTGTGTGTGTGTGTGTGTGGGTGTGTGTGGGTGCATGTGTGTGGGTGGGTGTGTGTGTGTGGGTGTGTGTGTGTGTGGGGGGGTGTACAGTATGTGTGTGATGTCTGTGGGGAAATGATGGTCTGTTTGTGTGTTTGCAGGGGGCATTGGCGGTGGAGGTTCGGGCCAGAGACGCAGACATCCTGGAGATGGTGTCGGTCCTGCACCATCCTGACACGGTGCTGCGCTGCATCGCTGAGAGAGCCTTCCTCAAACAGCTGGTACACCACGTTACATACTCCTCACCCACTCCTGAAACCCTCCTCACGCACTCCTCACCCACTCCTCACACACACTTCTGAAACCCTCTTCACACCCTCCCCACACAATCCTCACGTCCTCCTCACACCCTCCTCACACTCCCTCACCCCTCCCCACACATACCTCAAACTCCTCACAAACTTCTCACACCCTCCTCACGCCCCCCACACATCCTCCTCACACCCTCCTCACACACTTCTCACGCACTCCTCACACACTTGTCACGCGCTCCCCACACACTCCTCACGCACTCCCCACACCCTCCTTACACACTCCTTACACACTCCTCACACACTCCTCACGCCCTCCTCCCGCCCCCTCCTCACACACTCCTCATGCACTCCCCACACACTCCTCATGCACTCCTCATGCACTCCCCACACCCTCCTTACACACTCCTCACGCCCTCCTCACACACTCCTCACACACTCCTCACGCCCTCCTCACACACTCCTCACGCACTCCCCACACACTCCTTACACACTCCCCACACACTCCTCATGCCCTTCTCACACACTCCTCACGCACTCCCCACACACTCCTTACACACTCCCCACACACTCCTCACACCCTCCTCACGCCCTCCTCACACACTCCTCATGCACTCCCCACACACTCCTCACGCACTCCCCACACACTCCTTACACACTCCCCACACACTCCTCATGCCCTCCTCACACACTCCTCACGCACTCCCCACACACTCCTCACGCCCTCCTCACACACTCCTCATGCCCTCCTCACACACTCCTCACGCCCTCCTCACACACTCCTCACGCACTCCCCACACACTCCTCACGCCCTCCTCACGCCCTCCTCGCACACTCCTCACACACTCCTCACGCCCTCCTTACACACTCCTCACGCACTCCCAACACACTCCTCACGCCCTCCTCACGCCCTCCTCACACACTCCTTACACACTCCCCACACACTCCTCACGCCCTCCGCACGCCCTCCTCACACACTCCTCACGCACTCCCCACACACTCCTTACACACTCCCCACACACTCCTCACACACTCCTCCAACCCTCCTCGCACACTCATCACACACTCCTCACGCCCTCCTCATGCCCTCCTCACACACTCCTCATACACTCCTCACACACTCCTCACACACTCCTCACACACTCCTCCAACCCTCCTCGCACACTCATCACACACTCCTCACGCCCTCCTCATGCCCTCCTCACACACTCCTCATGCACTCCTCACACACTCCTCACGCCCTCCTCACGCCCTCCTCACACACTCCTCATGCACTCCCCACACACTCCTCACGCACTCCCCACACACTCCCCACACACTCCTCACACACTCCCCACACACTCCCCACACACTCCTCACACACTCCTCACACACTCCTCACACACTCCTCCAACCCTCCTTGCACGCTCCTCACACACTCCTCACACACTCCTCACGCCCTCCTCACACACTCCTCATGCACTCCCCACGCACTCCCCACACACTCCTTACACACTCCCCACACACTCCTTACACACTCCCCACACACACTCCTCACGCACTCCCCACACACTCCTTACACACTCCCCCACACACACTCCTCATGCCCTCCTCACACACTCCTCACGCACTCCCCACACACACTCCTCACGCCCTCCTCACACACTCCTCACACACTCCTCACACACTCCCCACACACTCCTCACGCCCTCCTCACGCCCTCCTCACACACTCCTCACGCACTCCCCACACACTCCTCACGCCCTCCTCACGCCCTCCTCACACACTCCTTACACACTCCCCACACTCCTCACGCCCTCCTCACGCCCTCCTCACACACTCCTCACGCACTCCCCACACACTCCTTACACACTCCCCACACACACTCCTCACACACTCCTCCAACCCTCCTCGCACACTCATCACACACTCCTCACGCCCTCCTCATGCCCTCCTCACACACTCCTCATGCACTCCTCACGCCCTCCTCACGCACTCCTCATGCACTCCCCACACACTCCTCACGCACTCCCCACACACTCCCCACACACTCCCCACACACTCCTCACACACTCCTCACACACTCCTCCAACCCTCCTTGCTCGCTCCTCACGCCCTCCTCACACACTCCTCACGCACTCCCCACACACTCCTCACGCACTCCCCACACACTCCTTACACACTCCCCACACACTCCTTACACACTCCCCACACACTCCTTACACACTCCCCCACACACTCCTCACGCACTCCCCCACACACTCCTTACACACTCCCCACACACTCCCCACACACTCCCTCACGCACTCCCCACACACTCCTTACACACTCCCCACACACTCCTTACACACTCCCCACACACTCCTCACGCACTCCCCACACACTCCTTACACACTCCTTACACACTCCCCACACACTCCTCACGCACTCCTCCAACCCTTCTCGCACACTCCTCACACACTCCTCACACACTCCTCACACACTCCTCACGCCCTCCTCGCACACTCCTCGCACACTCCTCACACACTCCTCACACACTCCTCACACACTCCTCACACACTCCCCACACACTCCTCGCACACTCCTCACACACTCCTCACACACTCCTCACACACTCCTCACACACTCCTCACACACTCCCCACACACTCCTCACACACTCCTCACGCCCTCCTCGCACACTCCTCGCACACTCCTCACACACTCCTCACACACTCCTCACACACTCCCCACGCACTCCCCACACACTCCTCCAGGCTGAAGCCCGCGCTCATTCAGTCTTTTCTATGCAGGAGGGGGGCTGCAGTGTTCCCGTGGCCGTGCACACCCAGGTGAAAGATTCCCAGGTAAAGAAGTCTGAGTCTTTATTTTAAATTTTTTTCATTTGAAAATTTTAATTAATTTTACGAACAATTTATTTTTATTATTTTTCATTTGATTTAGATTTATTCAATGTAATTATTATTTATTAATGCATATTTCATTTTGTTTAATTTTAAGGCATTTTTATTTTCATTGTGAGAATTTTTATTGAATTTATTAGCAATTTATTAATTTAATTTTACAATTTATCTTTATTTCTTTTTAATTTTAGTTTGGTTTGTTTAATTTGTTATTTATTTATTAATGTGTATTTCACTTCATTATAATTAATTTTTTTCATTTTAAGGCTTTTTTTTTTTTTTTTTACAAATTTTTTTTACTAATTAAATTGGTTTTCATTTAATTTTTGTTTATTTTTATGTACTTGAGAAAATTTTGATTTATTATTCATTTAATTGCTTTTATTTAATTTAGTTTTTACTTATTGATGTTTATTTTATTTACTTTTTTGCCTGAAACTGCATCGGCAGCTCTACCTGACGGGTGCCGTGTACAGCCTGGATGGCTCGGACAGTCTGAAGGAGACCATGCAGACCAGCATCTCTGCCGGAGACCAGGTGGGTGCCCCCCTCCCTGGATGACTTCCACCGCTGCTTTTCACCTCTAACGTTTGCTGATGTGCAGCAGAGCTCGGAGCCCGCGGACGAGCCGGTCCAGCGAGTCGGAGTCACGGCCAGGAAGATCCCCGGAGCCCCCCAGGACCAGGCTGAGCGGCTGGGCGTGGACCTGGCCAACCTGCTGCTGAGCAAAGGAGCCAAGAAGATCCTGACGGTGGCCCGGCAGCTCAACGACGCCAGATAATCCGGCCGCGCACCGAGCGCGCTCACAACCTCGATTCAAGCAGAGCGGCGAAGTCTGGGCCATGCTGCAGGTTTCACACTCTCCTTGAACCAAAGTTGTTCCCGGACCGGACCCCCGCGCTGACGGGGGCTCGGCTCCAGCCTTTTCTGTCCCCGGACCGGACCCCCGCGCTGACGGGGGCTCGGCTCCAGCCTTTTCTGTTCCCGGACCGGACCCCCGCGCTGACGGGGGCTCGGCTCCAGCCTTTTCCTAAACTCAGTACCTCACAGAACCATCTGAGCCCAGAAATCACCTGCTGGGACCATCGGAGCCGGAACGGCCGGCAGACGGCGCCTGGAGCTGATGGTGGGGGGGGAGGGTATTTAAGATCATCATCAGTTTGTGTTTTCTGGGCTAAAAGCGGACGCAGCACCTGGATGCAGAGGGGGGGGCGTGCTTACCTCATAAATGCCAGAATCAAGCATTAACTGTAACCGTGGTCTACAGACGTGCAGATGCAGCTTTCTGTCTCACTATGATGTAAATTATGACAGTTTCACCAGTACTTGTACCTGGGGGGGGGGGGGACAACGCTGCTGTTACCGTAAACTGCATCATGTTTTGTATCCTGGTGATTCCATCATCTCCACGCGCCCGAGTCTGAGTGCCATCTCCATAAACCTGCAGTTTCCTGCCTCTTACGTTGGTATTTACCGTGTTTTTTTCCTTTTATGGGCCTTTTTGCTGGATTTTGCTTTTTAATTTAAACCTCCTGAATCGGTGCGAAGTGATGTCGGCCATATTCCTGATTCAGCTTTAACTTCTTTATGAATTTACTAAAGTTATTTTGTATTTAAACTTAGTTATTACAATATTACGGAAGAGTATTAGAGCCACTGAAGAAAGAAAATTAATTCTCAGAAAGAAAAGTCAAAATTCTGAAATAAAATACAAATAATTTATTTTATTATTTTTTTAATGTGTTGGGAAAAAGTCAGAATTTGGACTTTTATCTCAGAATTATGACATTTTCTCTCTTTTTTAAATTTTTTCCAGAAATTTAAAAAGGAAAAAAAAAATCAACTTTTTTATGTTCTGGAAAAAATGTCATAATTCTGAATTTAATCTTATTTTCAGAAAATAAATAAAAAAATTTCCTTTCGCTTTTTTTTCTTTTTCTTTTTTCTTCTTTCGTTTCTTTTCTTTTCCAGAAATTTTTAAAGAATCTACGTTTTTCTTTTTTTTTTTAATGTTCTGTCTGAATTTTGACTTTTTTTTTTTTTTTTTTTTTTTTACAGATAATTACAAAAAACATTTTCATCTACTTTTTTTTCTTCAGGGGTTTAATACTCTTATGTACAATATTATGTTCATAACAAACATGTAAATGTTATTTTTATTTTCCACAAACATGAACATTGTGCTACAGACTCGTGTCAATAAAGTTCAGTGTGTTAAACGTGTTTGTTTTCCGTGTTTCATCATTCAGTCATGAAAAGATGAAGACACCCAATCAGATCAAATCAAATCAGATCAAATCAGATCAGATCAAATAAAAGATTCTTTGATTCTCCTCGAGGGGAAATTCATGCATGTGGGTTTTATTTTGATCCTGTTGGACATACAGATATCGTTAACAGTCATGCTGATGATTTAGTTGTTTTAGGTATTTTTTTAAATGCAGTTATAACCAAATTATGTTTAACAGCTGAACGTTCCAGCTTTCTTTGAATAACTTTATTTATTGGAAGCAATTTCACAGATAGCAACATAACGGTGCGGGTGCTGGTGGTCGGGGGGGGCTTATGATTCAGCTCTGGGCCAACCAGCACCCAGAAAAGCTCCGATCTTTTGTATTGAAGAAAAGCAACTGCGCATGTACGACTTAAAAGAGGAAACGTGACCAATAAGGAACTTTAGAAAACAGATTAACATGAAAACTTTACTTAAAACTTCATATTATTTTTGCTGCTGAACTAAAAAATCTACATTTATTTAGAAACATTTCATTTTAATGTGAATTTTTAATTAATTTCTGTGTTCTTCTTTGTGGTGGGCGGCGCCCTCTGATGTTAACCCGCGACAGTTAAAATCTTCATGATGTAGAAACGACAGCAACGTGTCACCACCTTTTCCTCCGTGAGCACGTAACGGCTCCACATGTTTAACCACATGTTCACGAATATATAATCAGCCAATCACATGACGGCATTTTAACGACTTAAAGTTCAGTTTCCGCATCAGGATGAGGAAGAAACGAGGTTTAAGGTTCCTCCAGAACCATCTAGTTTCCAGGTCTGCAGAGACCTGATCCCTCAGCAGATGAGGGACCAGGATCCAGCAGGAGACCAGACCAGGATCCAGCAGGAGACCAGACGGGTGTGTGGACCAGGATCCAGCAGGAGACCAGACCGGTGTGTGGACCAGGATCCAGCAGGAGACCAGACCAGGTATCTGGACCAGGATCCAGCAGGAGACCAGACCGGGTGTCTGGACCAGGATCCAGCAGGAGACCAGACCAGGTGTGTGGACCAGGATCCAGCAGGAGACCAGACCAGGTGTCTGGACCAGGATCCAGCAGGAGACCAGACCGGGTGAGGGACCAGGATCCAGCAGGAGACCAGACCCTGTCTGGACCAGGATCCAGCAGGAGACCAGACCGGGTATCTGGACCAGGATCCAGCAGGAGACCAGACCCTGTCTGGACCAGGATCCAGCAGGAGACCAGACCCTGTCTGGACCAGGATCCAGCAGGAGACCAGACCAGGTTACTGGACCAGGATCCAGCAGAAGACCAGACCGGGTGCCTGGACCAGGATCCAGCAGGAGACCAGACCAGGTGTCTGGACCAGGATCCAGCAGGAGACCAGACCCTGTCTGGACCAGGATCCAGCAGGAGACCAGACCGGGTGTCTGGACCAGGATCCAGCAGGAGACCAGACCGGGTGTCTGGACCAGGATCCAGCAGGAGACCAGACCCTGTCTGGACCAGGATCCAGCAGGAGACCAGACCGGGTGTCTGGACCAGGATCCAGCAGGAGACCAGACCAGGTGTCTGGACCAGGATCCAGCAGGAGACCAGACCCTGTCTGGACCAGGATCCAGCAGGAGACCAGACCGGGTGTCTGGACCAGGATCCAGCAGGAGACCAGACCGGGTGTGTGGACCAGGATCCAGCAGAAGACCAGACCGGGTGTCTGGACCAGGATCCAGCAGAAGACCAGACCAGGTGAGGGACCAGGATCCAGCAGGAGACCAGACCGGGTAAGGGACCAGGATCCAGCAGGAGACCAGACCAGGTGTGTGGACCAGGATCCAGCAGAAGACCAGACCGGGTGTCTGGACCAGGATCCAGCAGAAGACCAGACCAGTGTGTGGACCAGGATCCAGCAGGAGACCAGACCGGTGTGTGGACCAGGATCCAGCAGGAGACCAGACCAGGTATCTGGACCAGGATCCAGCAGGAGACCAGACCGGGTGTCTGGACCAGGATCCAGCAGGAGACCAGACCAGGTGTGTGGACCAGGATCCAGCAGGAGACCAGACCAGGTGTCTGGACCAGGATCCAGCAGGAGACCAGACCGGGTGAGGGACCAGGATCCAGCAGGAGACCAGACCAGGATCCAGCAGGAGACCAGACCGGGTGTCTGGACCAGGATCCAGCAGGAGACCAGACCCTGTCTGGACCAGGATCCAGCAGGAGACCAGACCCTGTCTGGACCAGGATCCAGCAGGAGACCAGACCAGGTTACTGGACCAGGATCCAGCAGAAGACCAGACCGGGTGCCTGGACCAGGATCCAGCAGGAGACCAGACCAGGTGTCTGGACCAGGATCCAGCAGGAGACCAGACCCTGTCTGGACCAGGATCCAGCAGGAGACCAGACCCTGTCTGGACCAGGATCCAGCAGGAGACCAGACCAGGTGTGTGGACCAGGATCCAGCAGGAAACCAGACCCTGTCTGGACCAGGATCCAGCAGGAGACCAGACCAGGTGTCTGGACCAGGATCCAGCAGGAGACCAGACCAGGTGTCTGGACCAGGATCCAGCAGGAGACCAGACCCTGTCTGGACCAGGATCCAGCAGGAGACCAGACCGGGTGTCTGGACCAGGATCCAGCAGGAGACCAGACCGGGTGTGTGGACCAGGATCCAGCAGAAGACCAGACCGGGTGTCTGGACCAGGATCCAGCAGAAGACCAGACCAGGTGAGGGACCAGGATCCAGCAGGAGACCAGACCGGGTAAGGGACCAGGATCCAGCAGGAGACCAGACCAGGTGTGTGGACCAGGATCCAGCAGAAGACCAGACCGGGTGTCTGGACCAGGATCCAGCAGAAGACCAGACCAGGTGAGGGACCAGGATCCAGCAGGAGACCAGACCGGGTAAGGGGCCAGGATCCAGCAGGAGACCAGACCGGGTGAGGGACCAGGATCCAGCAGGAGACCAGACCGGGTGTCTGGACCAGGATCCAGCAGAAGACCAGACCAGGTATCTGGACCAGGATCCAGCAGGAGACCAGACCGGGTGAGGGACCAGGATCCAGCAGGAGACCAGACCGGGTGTCTGGACCAGGATCCAGCAGGAGACCAGACCGGGTGTCTGGACCAGGATCCAGCAGGAGACCAGACCAGGTGTGTGGACCAGGATCCAGCAGAAGACCAGACCAGGTATCTGGACCAGGATCCAGCAGGAGACCAGACCAGGTGAGGGACCAGGATCCAGCAGGAGACCAGACCGGGTGTCTGGACCAGGATCCAGCAGAAGACCAGACCAGGTATCTGGACCAGGATCCAGCAGGAGACCAGACCAGGTGAGGGACCAGGATCCAGCAGGAGACCAGACCAGGTATCTGGACCAGGATCCAGCAGGAGACCAGACCGGGTGAGGGACCAGGATCCAGCAGAAGACCAGACCAGGTATCTGGACCAGGATCCAGCAGGAGACCAGACCAGGTGAGGGACCAGGATCCAGCAGGAGACCAGACCAGGTATCTGGACCAGGATCCAGCAGGAGACCAGACCGGGTGTCTGGACCAGGATCCAGCAGGAGACCAGACCCTGTCTGGACCAGGATCCAGCAGGAGACCAGACCAGGTGTCTTGACCAGGATCCAGCAGGAGACCAGACCGGGTGTCTGGACCAGGATCCAGCTACAGTACAGCCGAACTCCCCTGGTCTGATCCGGTCTGAGTCCTTGTCGGTTCTTCATCACTGCAGGACCTGGATGGAATAGTTAAAGGAGCAGCCCCCCCCCACAGATCGGTGGTCCTCCATGTCCTCCCTGTTCACCCTCATGTGACAGAGTTCATCGTTGGTCCATAAACGTCGTTCGCTCTTAGACAGAATTTCTTCTTCTACGCTTGCATTATCCGCATTGTCGTCGCTGAGCTTCTTCTTCTTCTGTGGTGTCGTGAACTCATGGATGCGCTTCACGGCAGCTACATGTGGTACTGTTTAAGCCAGTGGCTCTCAACCTGGGGGGGTTCACATAGTTTCCAATGAAAAGGGGGCCCGGCAGAAAAAGTTTGAGAACTACTGGTTTAAAGGAACCCCCCTTCATCCTGCAGCTCCACAACGGCGCAATAACATCGACTAAAAATGAGAAAGAACTGAGGAATGTTTCAAAGTAAAGATGATGAATAAGTTTTAGCAGTTTTTCATTGCAGTAATACTTCATTTTCACAAGTAAAAGTACCAGTTACTTTTTCTGCATCTGTTCCTCGTCTCATTAGCTTAGAGATTCTGGTCTTCCTGCAACACGGTCTAGGAAGAGCAAAATCCCATGAAGGAAAATGAACTATCACTTTTTTTGGCTAAGGTTTTATTTTTTGTTTTATACGGACGAGGACAACGGCCGCTGAAGAAAAATAAATTCCAGGAAAAAAGTCAGAATTCTGACTTTAATCTCACATTTCTGACTTTTTCCCAGAACATTACAAAAAAAGAAAAAAAGAAAAAAAGAAATACAAAAAAGAAAACAAAAAGTCAGAATTTTGAACCCCCCCCCCCGAATTTAAAAAAAAAAAAATCTTGACATTTTTTTAAAAAATGTTTTGAAAAAAGTCACATTTCTGACTTTTTTCCAGAACATTACAAAAAAAAAGTTTTCTTTTTTAAAAAAAAAAATAGAAAAAAAGAAAAGAAAAAGTCAGAATTTTTTTTACTCACCCCCCCCTCCCCTGAATTAAAAAAAAATAATCTTGAAATTTAAAAAAAAAATGTTTGGGAAAAAGTCAGAATTTTGACTTTAATCTCAGATTTTTTCTCCTCCGTAGTTTTGTTTTCCAAAACCTAAAAGTCTAAATAAAACCGTGGTTCTTAAAAAAAATGGCGACACATTTCATAAAGTAAGTATTTATCAAAAATTATAAGTTGTCTTTTTTTAAAAAGCCATGAAATATTTGCGGCTCCGACTTTCATGTAGCTGGGTTGAGGAAAAAATGGCTCTTTGGTACGTAAAGGTTGCAGACGTCCGGCTTAAGCTGTTAAAATCTACTAAATGACGTCGTTTCCAGTAAATTCTGGACACTACCCACTCAGGACACTTGGATCACATTGGACGAGCAGTATGGAGGAATATTGACAAGTTTTTGTGGACTTTTATGGACCTTTTTGGCTTGGACCCCGGTGAACTCCATTATATGAAAGTTGGGGGGAAACGAGAAGCCTTCCTGATCACCGGCTGCATTTGAGATATTAAAAAAGTGCTGCAGAGTCTTTCTCACCATGAGGGGGAGTGGAAGATAAAGTTACATCATTCTGTGGGTGGAATATTCCTTTAAAAATACTTGGTGAAATCTTCATTTTCTAAATTTTCCTCAGCAATGAGAGGAATCTCAAACAACGGGCTGCAGCGACTGGAACAGTAAGAACACAGACATGGAGTCGTTTTCTGTTTTATTATGATGTCAGATGTAATGATTACATGTTCAAAGGATTTCTTTAAATGCAAAGCCAATAACCAACAACTAGCATAGTAACTTATTACACCGTTGGCTCAGAAACTAGTAGTTGGCAGGTTATCGGGGGTCCAAGCCCGTCATGTTCCCAGCGTGCTGTCATCGGCCCAGAAGCTCTATGAGGACGAAAAACTGGACGTAATCTGGATCAGGAGGGCTGGACGAGGACTGTCCGTGTAGAGAAATACCAAAGATGGTGGGACACCAGGTGGCGCTGTAGGTTTCAGCCTCCGGCTCGTAAACGGCATATCACAGTGTCTCATAACAGCAGATTCCTGGATCCTCCTGCATCTTTGGGCATAGGCCACGCCCATCTGCGCCTCAAACATTTTTCGCCAGGCGGCAAAGTATGCTAAACGTATTTCGTAAACTCGTCCGACATTTTTGCTCCAATCAGACTGAAAATCTGGCTCATGAACTTCCAGACCAAACTGAACCATCGTTTTTACATGGACTGTGAAAAACCGCATCCATCAGAGATGTGCTGCAGGTGTAGCGCTGAGGTCGGCTTCTTCGTACGTCGCACCTGGCTGCGTACTACGGTCAGACCTTTACGGGACCACATCTGCAGGATCCTGGAAGTCCTGTTACGTCAGATCCTGAATGTTGTTCAGTGGGGAACTTTTCAAGCTTTTCCAGCTCTTTATATGACGCACAATTTAAATTTACCGAGTTTGCCTGATATGTAGTGAAGAAATGCATTGCAGTATCATAGAAATGTGACCCCCCCCCTTGGAAAAATTCACATACTGTCTTTAAGGCAATGCAACATCTTTTTGAAAACGTGGCAACTCTTTTGGGCCAAGTATTTAACCCTCACAGCTCCCTCAGCTTTCTGAAGGGGGGTGAACGACCTTTTATGTAACTTTCTTCTACTAATGCAAACAGCATAAACTTGGTGCAGGTGTGTATTCTGGTCTGACTCATGATCTTCTAGAAGATGGGGGGTGTAACTCTTTCTCTAAGGTCTCTAACTAAAATCCTCCTCATTTCCCTCCTTAGAGCCAATCCGTGCCACATTGACTTGCATTGAAAAGGACCTTTCTAGAATCAAATGTTATTCCAGAATAAATGTTTAGGAGAACATTTTTCTCCTCACACACTTGCTCTACACTTCAATGATGTAGTTTGAACTGTTTTCCATGACATCAGACCATTTACTCAGAAGGAGCCCCCCCGCTTTTTATCTTAGTGATGAAACCAGAGACTTCAATATTATTTCAGCCAATCAGAGTCCTTCAAACACTCAGAAACGCTGAACATCCAATGAAGTAAAACATCTTTTTTCTTCTTTCATGTGAGGTTATTTGAGCGTGAAAGAGTCTCACATTTGTCATTTTGGTGTTTGTTTTTTTTTCCAGCATTGTGATCAGTCAGATCACATGCTAATTATTTAGCTCAGTCTTTTGCAGGGAATTTAGTTCCCTCTCTGTAACGCTGCCATTCCAGTTCAAACTGGAATTTTTCCCACATTTTTTTGCATTTTATCTTGAAACAACTTCTCATTGAGCTTTTTTAATTGTGGTTGCTATAATCTATGCTTAGGTCTGCTCTGTATACCTAATAATAACCTGCCACCTACAGGCTAGTTTTTACTTATTTTAACCCACTTTTCAGTTTTAGGCAGTGGGAACATTGTGTGTACAAACTGGAACTTAAAGGGTTAAAATTTTAAAACCCATTGATTTTTTGGTTATTGATGGTTAGGCCAGAAGTCAGTGATGACAGCCATGAAAGAAAAGCAACTTTAATTTTTAGATGATATTTACAAGCCATTGGCCAGTCCGTACCCTTAAGAAGCTTAACGCAACTTAAAAAATAAAAAAAACCACTGTAACACAAAAAGTAAAGATGCATCAAAAAAAACATTTTTATATCTTTTTTAAATAATTCAGGGCTCTAATAATCCTGCACAAAAAAAAAATAATTTAGCATTAAGCACATTTAGTTTAACCTCATTTTCCATTTTTGGAAGTTGGAGCACCATGTATGCAAAGTGGAATTTAAAGGGTTAAAATTTTAAAACTCATTGATTTTTTGCTATTGATGGTTCGGCCAGAAGTCTGTGATGACAGCCATGAAAGAAAATGGCAACTTTTCATTTTTAGATCATATTTACAGGCCGTTAATGGACATTAGCCAGAATGTGGCCTTAAGAAGCTGAACGTAACTTTTTCTTATGGAGCGGTGAGGGTTAATATAGTGTGCTGTTTTTTTCCCATTATGTTTCTATTATATGTGCTGACACCCTTTATTTATTCATTTATTTATTTGTGTGCATGTCTTTTATTTTTTTGCATTTAATTTATTTGGCGGAGGTGGGGGGTGGATAGGATAAGGACTTCAATGTATGTTGTTAATCTTCACCTGGTGTTACTTATGTCAGTGTTTGTTTATGTCTGTGCATCTAAATATGAAATCATAAATAGAATTGCCTAAAAATATTACAGACCAAGCAAAACAAAAACCGTGGAAGCCGATTTTTCAAATATCATTCCGTTACGAATGCGCGTCCAAACATTTTGTGAAAACTAGCAAAATACTTAAAACGCCACCAGTTGAAAACTGATAATTAAATTAAATTTATACAAAAACAGGGAAACTTGATTGGCTACTACTGTAAAAAAATGGATTTTTTTAATAACCTAGGGGGCGCTACAACCCTGAGTAGTTTCTGCTAATGGTCAATTGCACGAAACTTTGTATGTATGTTCACAGACATTCTGAGCAGATTTCCAGAAGATGGTTATGATTTTAAAAAGTGGGCGTGGTTTATGGGTGAATGAAATTAGCCTCGCCTCCATCATTAAAAAAGCTAATTAAAAAAAATCACCAATTTGTCCTTGAGGGCTGAAAATGTCGTATGAAGGGGGCGACTGTGACCCCCGGGTGGCCGGGGAAGGCGGTGCGTGGACGGGCTTGGACTCCCTCATAACCGCCTGCAGTTCTACTTCTATTTAAAATGGTCAGAATGGTTGTTAGTGGCAGGTGTTCCGGTAGTTATATGACTGGTGGCTACATGGTGAAATCCTTCACGGATAGGCTGCAGCAGCAGTGTGCGTACGCAAACGCCCCCATCTGTTCACAGCTGCTGCAGGGGGGGCAGCGAGGTCCTGAGGAAACGCCGTCAGGAAACTCATGAGCTGCATAAACGTGCGATAAATGCTGTCAACACCTGAGATGCAGATTCTTTTATTTGTGCATGCTGCCGTAACTCTGGCCTGGATCTGCTGGAAATAAATAAAGTGGAAGACTTTTCTTTGAAAATACGATCTCGGCTACAAAAAGTCCGGAACAGACGGAAGCAGCTGCTGGACCAGAGTCCAGATGCTACGGTGATTGTCACAGTCAGGCGGTGCTGCTGCCTCTGGTCCCGGAGTGGAGACATCACGAGGGCTTGTGTTGGACATCAGGACAGTCCCTGATCAGGGCGCTGCAGATGCCCCCCCCCCAATGGGCAGCATCCTCCGGGTCAGTGCTGCCTACATGTGTGGAGAGAAGCTGGTGCTGCACGGTCTCACTTTATTTAGTGAAATGAGCACGAGTCCAGACGCCCCCTCCAACAAAACCTGGTTTCATACCCGCTAACAATAACCCCCCCACCGTTATTTAGGCTACGTTCACACGGCAACAATCAGAAGGGAAGACGCGTCTCGTCTTCATCTTTTCATCCGCGTTCACACGAGCGTCGTCCTGCAGAAATCTGGTGCGTACGAGGACGCAGGAGCGCGTGGAACTGGACTGGATCTGCACGGCAGGCCGTTGGGGGCTAACCCCCCCCATCCCAGATCCATCTGGGAACCATCCGTTAGAGTAGTTTTGAGAAGGGGCGAAAATACTGGTTAGCTGATTGGATAAGGCATCTGTCTATCAACCAATCAGATCAACGAAGCTGACGACGTACGAACAAAGCGACGACAAAAACACGCAAGTGTATCTATCTGCGGCTTGCAACCCAGTGGGCGTGTCCTATAGTGTGGGCGTGTCGCATTGTGGGTGGGTCTGGTTAGGTTTAGGGGAAGGGTCAGGGGTAGGGCTAGATTTTACCGTGCTCTCATTGGCCTGGTGGGCGTGTCGTCGAGTAAGGTCACACTACGACACGCCCACACTCACGACACGCCCACCTCCCCCCCCCCCCCCTCTCCCCCCCCTCCCCCCCCTCCCCCCCCCCCCCCCCCCCCCACCACACCTCTACGACACGCCCACTCTACGACACGCCCCTGTCTTGCGAGCCGCAGATAGACCCTTCTCAAAACACGAGCAAAAACATGTTTTCCTTTGAGAAAAGCCCTCAGAGCAGCGTTTTACTCTCCTTTCAGTGATGAAATACTCTGTAATTCCGATAAAACTTGAGCGATAGCCACGCTGACGCTAGCTTCATCTGCTGCTGTTTAGACTGAACTGTCGCTTCTCGTTGCGTCACACCTCAACCCGCCTCAAGACCGCAGTCTGCCGGTGAGTCACGCGCTGACCTTTCAGCCAGAGAGACGTCTCTATGACCAAGTCACAGAGACATGATGAAGGACCCTCAAGACAAGTCGAGTGACACTTTCTGGTCTTATTGGAGACTTTTAAAGGAACAGTTCACCCACAGAATGATGTGACTTTATTTTCCACTTCCCCTCATGGTGAGGAAGACTTTTTTAATATCTCAAATGCAGCCTTCTGTAGTTTCATGAACGCGCATCGGCGTGCTTGCAGGAGATGCGATGTAGTGCTGTTTAGCCCGGTGATTCCCAACCCTGGTCCTGATAGGCACACTATCCTGAAGACCTTCCATGTGATTCTGCGAGGACGCGGCTGATTCAGAGTAAATGGATCTCTGACGAGCTCTGCAGCTGCTACTGACCCATTAATGTGAGTCAGCTGTGTTTGAACAGGGCAACGTGGAAAGTTTTCAGGATAGTGAGCCTATCAGGACCGGAGTTGGGAATCACTGGTTTAGCCTCTAAAATCTACTAAATGACGTCGTTTCCAATAAATTCTGGACGCTACCCACTCAGGACACTTGGATTACATTGGACGAGCAGTTTGGAGGAATATTGACACGTTTTTGTGGACTTTTATGGACCTTTTTGGCTCGGACCCCGGTGAACTCCATTATATGAAAGTTGGGGGAAACGAGAAGCTTCCTGATCACCGGCTGCATTTGAGATATTAAAAAAGTGCTGCAGAGTCTTTCTCACCATGAGGGGAAGTGGAAGATAAAGTTACATCATTCTGTGGGTGGAATGTTCCTTTAAGACCGTTCGTTAACTGCACGCTATTATATTGAATTATTATATTGAATTATATTGAAAATAGCGCAGTGTCCAGACTTTAGTAAGCCGAGTCTGTGGTACAGATAGAACAAGAGCTAATAATATTAAAACATGTAAGCTACATCTAAATCCCTCTATGCCCGACGTTCCTTATCCAACATTCCTATCCGACTCGCACACCGTGACAGAACATGCTGCAAATTTGGGACGAACTACGGAAGCCCAGAGCGGTCGTTTTCCACTGCTATACGATTTTTCACCATTTTTTTTTCGAAATAACTGGTTAATATTCTTGTTTCTTGGGATAACGAGCATCATTTTCTCAAGAAAATGAGATAGTTTATCCTGTTATCTGGAGAAACTGAAGTTGATATAACGAGAACATCATCCCGTTATCGTAGATTATCATTATCATGTCATTATTATCCCGAGATAACGACGTTCGAAACAACAAAGTGGGTTTTCTGGAGACAACAACATAAATTATCCCATTATCTCGGGATAACGGTCACTAAAAAAACTTCATTTTCTGGAGAAAACAAGATCATTTTCTAGTTTTTTAGAGATAAGTATTCCTTTTTTTTGTTTTTTTTTTTAGAAAACGGGCTAGTTTATCCCATTTTCTCAATATAAATAATTTATGTTGTAAACTTCATAGATGGTTCTAAGACTGTTAAATTATATCGTCCTCAAAATCATTTATCCCCTCCCACTAAATGAGAAAAAAAATCAGCTGTCAGTGAAATAAGTTGAAATTCAAAAAGTAATAATACAGAAAAATTCTATGAAAATCATGACATTGATGTGTAATTGTGATTCAACAGAAATATTTAAACAAACAAACAAAAAATAAAACATGTAAACAAGCATAATGGGGCTCCTGAACCAAAATTTTGTGGAGCAATATGTTGTTTCTGTAACGTCCAATCAGACGTCTGCACCTGGTGACAGGTATGTTGGTCCATGTTCATGAGGAAGCTGCTCATTTTTTTAATCATTCTTTTCAACTATAATTCAAAAGCAATATTTTATTAGAATAAATTATAATTAAGTAATTTATAAATATATATATATATATATATATATATATATAAAAAAGGGTGGGATTGAATAAGTTTTTGTACTTCTTCCCAAACTGATAAATGTACATTATTTTTGATTTCTTTACTTATCTATTTTCTTTTTTATTTGTATTCTTTTTATCATTATTATCATTATCTATTGTATATATATATCATACACACCTATATATATTTTATATATATACATACAGCACTCAAAATTATTCCTTATAATTATTCATGTAATTAAAATAACAAGAAACTAAAGAAATTAATCATAAATAAAAATGTACAAAATTATACTTTGGTGAATTAAGTATTGCTTTTGAATTGTGATTGGAAAGAATAATTAAAAAAAACAAACAAGATAAAATTGTGGCCTGCAATAGAATAAAATAATAATAATAAAAAAAGAAACAGTAAATTAAATAGAAATAAAAAAATTTATAAAATAAAACAAAGCAAAAATAAAATGGGATTTTAAAAAATTAAAGTTAAAATATGTTCAATTAAAAGCTTTACTAAAAGCTTAAGCTGTGTCAACACACACACACAATATATATAAACAGTCCTCAAAATTATTCATACCTTCCAATTAAAGAAAAGACTAAATTTACAATTGTACTTCAAATAAAAGAAATTAATTAAACTAAAACTAAAAATTTAGAAAATCATAATTTAGTGAAAGAAAATATTGTTTTTGAATAATAGTTGGAAATAATAATAAAAACAAAACAAAAAAAACTGTCCCAGACACATTAAAGCATCTTTCCCATGAACATGGACCAACATACCTGTCAGCAGGTGCAGACGTCTGATTGGACGTTACAGAAACACCTGATTGCAGTGATTGTATCAAAGTGTTGCTCAACAACATTTTAGCATCAGAGCTCCATCATGCTTGTTTACTTGTTTTATTTTTTGTTTGTTTTTAATATTTCTGTAGAACCACAAATCAAAATCAATGTGATGATTTTCATAGAATTTTTATTTATTATTACTTTTGTAAAAAAGAACTTATTTCATTGACAGCACATACGTGTGTGTATATTAATTAATTTAATCTTATCGTTTTAAACATTGGATTTAAAACGATTTTAGATGATCAATATCAATTAATTATTTTTAAATGTTAAGCTAAAGAGCAGAATAAGATATGATGTGAATGTAATCGTGTCGTAGCGTTTCACAGCGTCACAGTCTCACGTCCGTCCTCTACGTCCTCGTCTCTGTGGACATCAGCTCATACATCCATGCTAAAAGAAAAAAGGCTCATTTCAGGAAACGTGGTGAGACCGTTGGAGCAGAGACCCCCCCCCCTCACATCCAGTCCCACCGAGGATGAGGCGAAGCAGCCGGTGCTTCACCTCCGGCCGCTCCTCATCCTCAGTCCTGGGGGGCGTCTGCAGTCTGAGGGGTCCGGGCCGGGCGGATGTCATTCCTGCAGCAGCGTCTCCCTCCAGTCGAAGGCGTGGTTCGGTCCGTGAGTGAGGGGGAGGATGGGAGGGTCCACCAGCTGCCACACCCCCGTGTCCGCCTGCTCCTCGCAGGAGCAGAAGCCCAGGTAGGGGATCTGAGGACCAAGCAGAGCAACGTCAGCATCACGGTTTTACAGATGCTTCCTCCACGAGCCTCGTACAGCAGACGGACGGCCGGCCGGGTCCACCGAGGTCTGCGGGCCGGCATCCCTGAACACGCCCCACCCAGCCTGGACGCACCAGGTGCAGACCAGCATCATGATCACGTCTGGACTCGTGTTACAGCTTCCTGGAGCAGTGAGACATCTGTCCGAGCCGAGGTCCACCTCTGCTGCATGAACCAGACTGACGCTGCTGCTGCTAAAACACGTCAGCAGTGATAAGTTCGGTAACACGCTAAAACACGTCAGCAGTGATAAGTTCGGTAACACGGGTTAAACTCACGAGTACAGAACAGCTGCAACTGTTCAAGTACTTCCAACGTTCACCAGTTATCTAAAGGAGAGGAAACAATACATGTCATTTATGGGATTTGATTCCCCCCAGTTGGATAGTAGATGTGGAGTTCCTCAAGGATCCATTCTCTGACCTCTTCTATTTTTGATTTATATGAACTCATTGACTGCCAGACCTTTTCCAAGCAGAGAGCTCCATATTGCCAGGATTTTTAAGCATTTTCACTGATTTTTGGAGAGCCACAGGATATTGTGTACTATGCCTATGCAAACACTGAATGTACCAAGGGAAAGCTTAGACTCTCTTCTTTTATCAGAAAAAAATAATTTGTTTCTAGCTTTTTCCATTCTTTAGTAATCTGCAGTAGAACATGGGTTTGTTGCAGCAAAATGCTGCTTTTGACCAAAAAGCTGAGAAAACATAGCCTTGTGAGACCATCCTGATCTCACGAGCTTCAGGTTTTCACTCTCAGATCAGTCTGGCTACTTTCCGTTGAAGAGACAGTTCATCGAACGAACGTCCAATCAGCGATGGCTTTGAGGCAGGTTGAGGTGTGACGCAACGAGAAACGTTCAAGTAATTTTGCATTCTCCCAATCAAGCTCATTCACAACCACTCTTTCTAAAATGATCTATACTTCCAATTGTAGAAGGTCACAAAAGACCCCAGAACAGTCTCACCTGTGTCTGGCCTGTGTCTGGCCTGTTTTTGTGTCTGGCCTGTGTCTTGGCTTTGTCTGGCCTGTTTTTGTGTCTGGCCTGTGTCTTTGCTTTGTCTGGCCTGTGTCTGGCCTGTCTCTTGGCTGTGTCTGGCTTGTGTCTTGCCTGTGTCTTGGCTGTGTCTGGCCCCTGTCTGGCCAGTGTCTCACCTGTGTCTGGCCTGTGTCTTGGCTGTGTCTTGCCTGTTTTTGTGTCTGGCCGGTGTCTTGGCTTTGTCTGGCCTGTGTCTGGCCTGTGTCTGGGCTGTGTCTCACTTGTCTGGCCTGTGTCTGGACTGTGTCTCACTTGTTTCTGGCCTGTGTCTGGCCTGTGTCTGTCTTGCTTGTGTCTGGCCTGTGTCCTGCCTGTGTCTGTCTTGCCTGTGTCTTGCCTGTGTCTGGCCTGTGTCTGGCCTGTGTCTTGCCTTAGTGTGGCCTGTGTCTGGCCTGTGCCTTGGCTGTGTCTTGGCCTGTGTCTGGCCTGTGTCTGGGCTGTGTCTCACCCGTTCTGGCCTGTGTCTGGACTGTGTCTCACTTGTTTCTGGCCTGTGTCTGGCCTGTGTCTGTCTTGCTTGTGTCTGGCCTGTGTCCTGCCTGTGTCTGTCTGGCCTGTGCCTTGCCTTCGTCTGGCCTGTGTCTTGGCTGTGTCTGGCCTGTGTCTGGCCTGTGTCTTGCCTTTGTCTGGCCTGTGTCTGGCCTGTGTCTTGCCTTTGTCTGGCCTGTGTCTGGCCTGTGTCTGGGCTGTGTCTCACCCGTTCTGGCCTGTGTCTGGACTGTGTCTTACCTGTTTCTGGCCTGTGTCTGGCCTGTGTCTGTCTTGCCTGTGTCTGGCCTGTGTCCTGCCTGTGTCTGTCTTGCCTGTGTCTTGCCTGTGTCTGGCCTGTGTCTGGCCTGTGTCTTGGCTGTGTCTGGCCTGTGTCTTGGCTGTGTCTGGCCTGTGTCTTGGCTGTGTCTGGCCTGTGTCTGGCCTGTTTTTGTGTCTGGCCTGTGTTTTGGCTTTGTCTGGCCTGTGTCTGGCCTGTGTCTTTGCTTTGTCTGGCCTGTGTCTTGGCTGTGTCTGGCCCCTGTCTGGCCAGTGTCTCACCTTTGTCTGGCCTGTGTCTCACCTGTGTCTGGCCTGTGTCTTGGCTGTGTCTGGCCTGTGTCTTGCCTGTTTTTGTGTCTGGCCTGTGTCTTGGCTTTGTCTGGCCTGTGTCTGGCCTGTGTCTTGGCTGTGTCTGGCCTGTGTCTTGCCTTTGTCTGGCCTGTGTCTGGCCTGTGTCTGGGCTGTGTCTCAGCCGTTCTGGCCTGTGTCTGGACTGTGTCTCACTTGTTTCTGGCCTGTGTCTGGCCTGTGTCTGTCTTGCCTGTGTCCTGCCTGTGTCTGTCTTGACTGTGTCTTGCCTGTGTCTGGCCTGTGTCTGACCTGTGCCTTGCCTTCGTCTGGCCTGTGTCTGGCCTGTGTCTTGGCTGTGTCTGGCATGTGTCTGGCCTGTGTCTGGCCTTTGTCTGGCCTGTGTCTTGCCTTTGTCTGGCCTGTGTCTGGGCTGTGTCTCACCCGTTCTGGCCTGTGTCTCACTTGTTTCTGGCCTGTGTCTGTCTTGCCTGTGTCTGGCCTGTGTCCTGCCTGTGTCTTGCCTGTGTCTGGCCTGTGTCTTGCCTTAGTCTGGCCTGTGTCTGGCCTGTGCCTTGCCTTCGTCTGGCCTGTGTCTGGCCTGTGTCTTGGCTGTGTCTGGCCTGTGTCTTGCCTTCGTCTGGCCTGTGTCTGGCCTGTGTCTTGCCTTCGTCTGGCCTGTGTCTTGCCTTCGTCTGGCCTGTGTCTGGCCTGTGTCTTGCCTTCGTCTGGCCTGTGCCTTGCCTTTGTCTGGCCTGTGTCTGGACTGTGTCTCACCTGTTTCTGGCCTGTGTCTGGGCTGTGTCTTGGCTGTGTCTGGCCTGTGTCTGGCCTGTGTCTGGCCTGTGTCTTGGCTTTGTCTGGCCTGTGTCTTGCCTGTGTCTTGGCTGTGTCTGGCCTGTGTCTTGCCTTCGTCTGGCCTGTGTCTTGGCTTTGTCTGGCCCGTGTCTGGCCTGTGTCTTGCCTTTGTCTGGCCTGTGCCTTGCCTTTGTCTGGCCTGTGTCTCACCCGTTCTGGCCTGTGTCTGGACTGTGTCTCACCTGTTTCTGGCCTGTGTCTTGCCTGTGTCTGGCCTGTTTCTTTCCTGTGTCTTGCCTAGGGATGTATATCGTTAGGATTTTAATAGATAACGATACCAATATCGATACTCCTTATCGATACCGGTATTTATCGATTCTCTTATTGATACTATTACATAATTAAGAGTAAATAATAAAGACATTACAAGATGTTACAAGACCAGTGGTGGAGAATATTTGTTCCGATGATGTTGAAGAAGCCTGGACATAAAGTGGGTGAAGGACAGCTGGGAGAACAAGGGATTTGTCTGTCTTAGTCCATCATTGTGTTTTTGACTGCGTAATGATAACTTGATGGTTAGGTAGATGTTCAGTATCAATAAGGTATCGTTTGTCCAGAATCTTAACGGTACCCTGGTATCGTTAAGATTAGGAACCGGTACCAAACGATACCGGTACTCGGTATACATCCCTAGTCTTGCCTGTGTCTTGCCTGTTTTTGGCCTATGTCTTGGCTGTGTCTGGCCTGTGTCTGGCCCATGTCTGGCCTGTGTCTGGCCTGTGTCTGGCCTGTGTCTTGGCTTTGTCTGGCCTGTGTCTTGGCTGTGTCTGGCCTGTGTCTGGCCCGTGTCTGGCCTGTGTCTGGCCTGTGTCTGGCCTGTGTCTGGCCTGTGTCTGGCCTGTGTCTGGCCTGTGTCTTGCCTTCGTCTGGCCTGTGTGTGGCCTGTGTCTTGCCTTCATCTGGCCTGTGTCTGGCCTGTGTCTTGCCTTCGTCTGGCCCGTGTCTGGCCTGTGTCTTGCCTTCGCCTGGCCTGTGCCTTGCCATTGTCTGGCCTGTGTCTTGCCTTCGTCTGGCCTTTGTCTGGCCTGTGTCTGGCCTGTTACTTGCCTGTGTCTTGCCTGTTTTTGGCCTGTGTCTTGCCTTTGTCTGGCCTGTGTCTGGCCTGTGTCTTGGCTTTGTCTGGCCTGTGTCTTGCCTGTGTCTGGCCTGTGTCTGGCCTGTGTCTTGGCTGTGTCTGGCCTGTGTCTGGCCTGTGTCTTGCCTTTGTCTGGCCTGTGTCTTGGCCTGTGTCTGGCCTGTGTCTTGCCTTTGTCTGGCCTGTGTCTTGCCTTCATCTGGCCTGTGCCTTGCCTTTGTCTGGCCTGTGTCTCACCCGTTCTGGCCTTTGTCTGGACTGTGTCTGACCTGTTTCTGGAATGTGTCTTGGCTGTGTCTGTCTTGCCTGTGTCTTGCCTGTTTTTGGCCTGTGTCTTGGCTGTGTCTGGCCTGTGTCTTGCCTTCACCTGGCCTGTGTCTTGGCTGTGTTTGGCCTGTGTCTGGCCCATGTCTGGCCTGTGTCTGGCCTGTGTCTGGTCTGTGTCTTGCGTTCGTCTGGCCTGTGTCTTGGCTGTGTCTGGCCTGTGTTTTGCCTGTGCCTTGGCTGTGTCTGGCCTGTGTCTTGCCTTCGTCTGGCCTGTGCCTTGGCTTTGTCTGGCCTGTGTCTTGGCTGTGTCTGGCCTGTGTGTTGGCTTTGTCTGGCCTGTGTCTTGGCTGTGTCTGGCCTGTTTCTGGCCTGTGTCTTGGCTTTGTCTGGCCTGTGTCTGGCCTGTGTCTGACCTGTGTCTTGCCTTCGTCTGGCCTGTGTCTTGGCTGTGTCTGGCCTGTGTCTTGGCTGTGTCTGGCCTGTGTCTTGCCTTCGTCTGGCCTGTGTCTGGCTTGTGTCTTGGCTTTGTCTGGCCTGTGTCTGGACTGTGTCTCACCTGTTTCTGGGCTGTGTCTGTCTTGCCTGTGTCTTGCCTGTGTCTGGCCTGTGTCTTGCCTTTGTCTGGCCTGTGTCTGGCCCATGTTTGGCCTGTGTCCTGCCTTCGTCTGGCCCGTGTTTGGCCTGTGTCCTGCCTTCGTCTGGCCTGTGTCTGGCCTGTGCCTTGCCTTTGTCTGGCCTGTGTCTTGCCTGTGTCTTGCCTTCGTCTGGCCTGTGTCTGGCCTGTGTCTGGCCTGTGTCTCGCCTGTTTCTGGCCTGTGTCTGGCCTGTGTCTTGCCTGTTTCTGGCCTGTGTCTGGCCTGTGTCTTGCCTGTGTCTGGCCTGTGTCTGGCCTTTGTCTGGCCTGTGTCTGGCCTGTGCCTTGCCTTTGTCTGGCCTGTGTCTCACTTGTCTGGCCTGTGTCTGGCCTGTGTCTCACCTGTTTCTGGCCTGTGTCTTGCCTGTGTCTGTCTTGCCTGTGTCTTGGCTGTGTCTCTGCCAGTGTTTTTGTTATTCCTGATGACCTGATCAGGTGTTTGTTGCAGTGGATTTTTTTTGTGTTTGATTGATTGCAAACTTATTACCTCCCAACTGTTTTAACACACAATTCCAGGTGAAGTGGTATTTCATTTAGGTTATACTGGAGGGTCACCAGGTCACTTTGATCGTTTTTTTTTTTTTCTCCCTCTGTCAATAAAGATATTTATTAGGTGTGGTATTTGGGCGGGTTGACACATGACCAGGTAAAAGTGTCTGTCATTCATTCTGGTGTGGTGAAACTGGGTTGATTTATTTAGAATGAGATTCTAATTCATCAAAATGGAGGATTGATGAGGCAATTCACTGGTCACCCTCGTTCTGACATACACTAAGGTTTCTGTGACCTGCTCTTATGATAAACAATATCATTAATACATCATCAGACATTCATAATCTGGGTAAATGGTGCCAGCACTCGCTGGCTGGTCTGATAACAAGCACACTGCTGAAGACGAAGACCTTCACAGACCCACATGTGACCTTACAATAAAAAGTGCCTGAGAAAACATCTCCTCTTGAATGAATTCATTGTTCATGTATCGCATAGACAAATATATTTTGATAATAAAACAGCTTAAAAAGTGTAAACTCGCCTGGCTGATTAACTCTCCTCTTTAGACATTAGTTTCTTTTTATTTGAATCACTGTTGTGAATTTAGCCTTTTATTTAACTTGAAGGTATGCATAATTTTGAGGACGACTGTTTACTGTATATATATATTGTGTGTGTGTTTTGACACAGCTTAGCCTTTTAGTAAAGCTTTTAATTGAACATATTTTAGACTACATCTTTTTTAACATCCCACTTTATTTCATTTTTACTTAGTTTTATTCTATCAAATTTGTATTCCTATCTAATTTACAGTTTATTTCTATTTTATTGTATTGCATGCCACAGTTGTATCTTCACATCTTTTACTATAAATGTGGTATAGGAGATGTTGCTTTGAATAATTTTTGCAATATTCGATTAAGTTGGATTCACTGCCCCAAAACATATGAATACTTAAAAGCTTTGAATGTGTAAATGTTCTTATACATCAGCTGTGAAAGTAATGGGTTTTAAAACAATCCAATCATTTCTGCTCTCATCGCACGTTTTATGTGCCTGTTGCCTGTCAATCACTCTTGCGACTGTGTATAACAGGGGTCTGCAACCAGCAGCTCCGGAGCCACAAATAGACCTTCCTCTCGATAACATTGGCTATAAAAAAATAAAGGGACAAGTAATGTTTTTAAATGTAGACATAGTAAAAATAAGTGCAGATTTTTAGCAGTTTACTCATAGAAGAAGTTATTGACACTAAAAGTACCAATAACATTATTTAGATCTAGTTTTCTTGTCGTTAGCATGTGAATTATGAGCTTTTTTAAACATAGTTTTCACCAAATATCTATATTCCATAGAACAAATGCATCTATCCTATTTTTGCAAAAGTTCTGGGTTCTTCTAATAAACCCCAAAATTAAATGAAAGGTTGTGGCTCTTTAAAAATTATGGCAAATTATCTATAATAGATACAGCTGGGAAAGAAGTATTGAACACGTCAAAATATTTCTCAGAAAATATATTTCTAGTAGCGCTACTGACGTGTAATTTTCACCAGATGTCAGCAACAACCCAACTAATCCACACATACAAAGAAATGCTAACATTTGTGTCCATAAATGAAGTTATGTGTAATATAGTGAAATGACACAGGAATAAGTATTGAATATACTTACTGAAATGTATTTACTACTACGTGTAAATACCTTTGTTGGTGGTTCCAGCCTCCAGATGCCTCCTGTATGGAGAAACCAGTGGAAAACGTTGCTCAGGTGTGATTTAGGTCCATTCTTCCACAAACTGCCTTCAGATCTTCAAGGTTCTGGGTCTCTTCTGTCAACTCGGATCTTCAGTTTTTTCTTTCTGGTGATTGACAGGTCCGTTCTA